>JARHVA010001169.1:182500-380000 GCA_037957365.1 Torreya grandis | reverse complement strand
CCCTTTCAAAGAGGGGGAAAATGTATGCTCTTAAATTTACTTGCTTCATCTCTAATTTTATATATTTCCATCTAATTTGTCTTAATATCTTATTATTTTAGTCTTAATCTAATATTTCTAATACATATCCCATCATACACTAACCTTATAACATCTCATGACTAATTAACTCTTCTAATTAATCCCACTTATATCCAAATTTTGTCTTATCTAATATTTGGGAATTTAAAATTTCCTCCAACCTACCCTAGCCTATTCCTATCCTTTTCTACTCCCCTAGATTCTATAGAACCCCCTAATCACACAAATAATCATCTACTAATTGTCATTATATTTTTATAAAGACTCTAGAAGCTTCTACCTCTAGAACATTCCCTCCTCTAGAATCATCCAAATAATTTTTAATTCCTTGAAGAATTATACACCATTGATCTTCTTACACCCAACTTTGAATTTTGTCCATTGATTCTCCCTCCTCCATCTATTTAGATCAACCACACCTCCATTGCCAAACTAACTATAAAATTGATGATCCTTCATGCTAAAATCTTCTATCAATTAAATATATCAAACTATCATCCAAGTCTTTTGATCAATCTAATATCATGCTAAAATTATAAGTCTATTTATAATAAATATCCATCTATAATATTTAGTCATTTTGTTTGAATCTTGATTGGTAACATTTGGATTTAGATTAGAATGCTATTTTAAATGTTCATTTTATTGCATTTTGATCTAACCGTTTCCAATTTTAATGGTAGATTGTAGATTTGGGTGTTTTGGATATAATTTGCATATCTAAATCAATTGCTCAAATTTATCATCTTTAAGAAAGTAGGAGAAGCTCAAGACTTGATAATGGCAGAAATGAATCATGGAATTCTCAATTATTCACTCATCATATTTTCATGGAGGATGGTTGGATTATATAGAGGGTGGTGAGGAAGAATGAAGGTTTGGATCTAATACTTGTGGGTGGAAAGATCAAGGGTAGAGAAATGATGTAGGAACTAAACATTCCTAGGGGAGATAATTCATTTAATAAACCAAAGAATTAAAAATTCCTTGGAAAATGTTAGAAGGGGTGGTGTGTGTCTCTAGGTATCTTAGGACATTATAGATCCCATTATGATTAATTAAGTATAGTTAGTGGGTGATTAGAGGAGGGATTTGTTGGAGAGTTTGGTGGGGTAGGTGAATTTAGAATCTAAAATTCCCAAAATAGTGTAATGGAGTGTTAATAAGTTAATAAGGGTGTAATATGATGATTAATTGGCATGTGGGAAGGGGTAAGGCTAGTGAATGATTGTAGAATGTAGGAGATTATTAGACTACTAGCTAGAAGGGGGTAATAATATAATATTAGGGTGAATAATTAAGTCGATATGATTAATAGGTGAAATTAGTTTGATGTTAGATGATATTAGATGTGATGAAGGAATGAGCATAATTAGGTGTATACAATAATTAGCACACTAATAAATGAAATTAAATACATGCTTAAAATTATTCTAAAACTAGAAATTTGCATGAAACAAATTGAACTTAATATAAAGAATAATTAAAAATTCATCATTGAGTTTGATATTCATAGCCTTTAAGACCAAGTCCAAAGGGTTGGTCATGACAAAACCTCACTTGTCATGGAAAATGAGCTAAGTGTAAAATTGAACTCGGTATTGGTAAAAGAGGAGATTTTATGGAAACAAAAATATAAAGAGTGTTGGATTAAGGAAGGAAACTATAACACTAAATTATTTCACCAATAAACCATGGCTATGCATAATCATAATAGGATCTTGAAACTAAAAACTAGTAGTGGTCCTTTTACTGAAGATTTAGATGAGAATAAAAATGTCATTGCCCAATTTTTTGAAAACTTCTTTAAGGACCCCTCCTTAGATTTTGATATGGAGCAATAGTATCTATGAATATTATTCCAATAATTATCAATGATAATTAGAATTTTGATTTAATGAGGCCTTTCATAGAAGAAATCCCAATTGCATTTTTGAGTATGGATAATGATAAAGCCCTAGAACTTGATGGTTTCCCTACAAGATTTAAAAAAAAAATTGGAAAATTTGTAAAAAAAGACATTCTCAAAGTTGTCAATGAATTAAAATCCTTGAGAAAAAAATTTAAGGATTTTTATTACACCTTTCTAGCTCTAGTCCCTAATAAATTTAATGCAGACTTTCTAGACAACTTCAAACCTACAGCCTAGTGCAACACCATCTAAAATATTATCTCAAAAGCCTTGGATAATTGTCTCCAAATCCTCCCTCTTTTTAAAAAACAATAATGTGGTTTAGTCCAAAATAGACAAATTTTAGATGGATTTTTTATCTTTCACGAGCTAATTCACTTGACTAAATTGAATAAGGAAGTAATAATGATCATCAAACTTGATATCAACAAAACATATATGATAGGGATAACTAGAGCTTTCTTTCCAAAATCTTTAGGAATTTTTGGCTCTCAAAGGCCTAGTGTGATGAGAAAACACATGGCTTGGTTGTAAAAGAATATTTCATCTCATGCCACAACGGTTGGGGACACTTACATTTTTATGATGAACTTCCCTACCTAGACTAAATTTGATGACTGAATGATCGTATTTTCATTTTTTTTAAATATACAATAAAATCATTTTTTTAATGTACAATAAAATCATTTTTTTATAAATTAGGTGAGGGGCACTAATACATGTGCATCTTAAATTGGCCATCTAATAAGGATGATGTACATACACTATTGATGTATGAACAATGTTTATTTAAAAGTTTATATCAAGGAAAAGTTACATTTTTTTTGTTTCGTGTGTTAAGTAAAGGGAAAGTCACATTTTGAATTAATTTAAAATAGTAAATTTGAAATACACTTGAAAATAAGTGTGACCAAAAACTACACATTGAGTATCTTATGCTAGTGAGGGTGATGTATCATCATATGATCCAGTGTTTTACACTACTATTTGGTCGAAATTGTACAATCACATACAAATTGTACACCTACTTTTCAATTAAATATAAATAAGTATTGTCTCTTTTTATCTAAATTACTATCTCAAGTATTGATACCTGCTTAACTATTTATGCGTCTCCTTTATTGTAAATGCAAAGTGAAATTTTAAGAAGAATGTTAAAAATTGCAAATGATTATGATAAATATGTATATTTTCTCTAATGTTTCTTTCTTATATTATGAATTATACTAGTATTTGAAGTGAAATGTTGGCTAAATTATAGCCATGAAAATAATTCATGATAGGCAGAGTCAATAGTCAAATTTAGTCTTGCTTTATTAACTAATTAGTTATGTTGATAGGTGTTTTACAAGGATATTCATGGGTGGTGGTGGACTACAATGCATGTTAATTGTTAAAAAATAATGGCCACATTCACTTGACATCCACTTCACTATCACAATACAATTTTAAACTTAAATTTGATATCCATTTAACCATCATATTGGAGTTTTTCCTTTTTAGTAGGACAAGCCAATCAAAAATTTGTAATATCTTAGACATAAAGTGTAGTCGGTTTCATCTTTTCTTAGAAATATTTTCTTGAACTCGATAAAATAGTTTAGTTAAATAAAGACCATCTATCACTCGTCAACATAATTTTAAAAAAATAACTCGTTAATTAATATAATGTGTGACAAATCCAAGATTAACATTTTAAAATTGATATACATTTATTTAAGATATTTTTACTAATTTTTTAAATTTTAAAGAAATTGAACAAGGCATAGTTATATGTCCATAAGTTATAAACAATACATATTCATAAGAGCTATAATTTTTTCACAATCCATAATAGTGAGTAGCTGATTTATGGGTGAAATTGTGTGCATAGTTTTTTGATCCAACATGTTTCAAATCACCATTCATGATTCATCATTAGAAAATTTTAATGAATGGAATTGTAAGCTAGTTTCCTTTTAAGATTTTTGATGTGTTCCAAAGATGTATAATGTTCATAAGTGAAATTAATGTATATTAACCTTGCAGTGTTAAACAATCATATGTGAAAAAAGTGACCAAAAATCTAACCTAGCTTATTAGTGGTGATTTGAAACATGTCTAATCAAAAAACTACGTATAGAGTTTCACTCAGAAATCAGCTACTCAATACATATTCATGTTGTTAAGGGCTTAAGTTTGGGTAAATAATATAGATTAAGGTCAATATATTTATAGCTATGTATTCACATGGATTTAAACTTTAAAATTATTAATGTAAATCTTATGTTTGCCATACGGTGCAAGAATCAACTTGTTTCATGTTTTAATTCTTTACCTGCAACAATATTTGGATTTTCACTTAAGCTCAATGTATTTATAATTATTTCTTGACTTGGGTGCAAAATTTAGAATAATTAATTTAAACTTTGTGTTTTCCACATGGTGCAAGAATCATCAGTTCACGTTTTAATTCTTGATCTACCATAATATTTATGTTTTCATCTCATCTTCAATATGGAATGTTTGATGCTATACCATCCTCATTTTCTTGAGGGATCGAGTAGTAGTGTAACATCTTTTTTACTTAGATTTTGAATAATTTAATCCAACTATAAGGGATCATATTAATTAAGTGACAATGTACACCTATCGAGATACACATCAGTGGTTCCAAGTGGTTAATGTAGGGAAATACACTCGTTAGGTTAAATGGTACACCCTTCAACAAATTTAGGTTTGGTTTTTTTAATTAACTAAAGGGACAATAGGGACCATTGATTCTCAATAAATAATTAATGATTTATGTATAAATTCTACACATTTATGCACACTCATCACATAGAGTTTGTATCTCTTATGCACATGATAATTCTTGGATTACACGTAAGATCATGGTAGCTCACTAAGTTGCATTTCCTTACTCTCTATCGTGCATAAATCTAGAATTGTGCACCCTATTTTGAACTCCTTGATAAAAATTCTCAACTATGACATAGACACATCATTGAATTTATATTATGTTATCGTAGTGTTGTGTATATATCTCACACAAAAAAACATGCACCCACTTAACATCCAAGTGTCAAGTTCATCCTACCACATGGCATGCCAATTAACCTTATCCAAGTCTATGTCATGACATGGATTTTTTAGTGGAATCACACTATTGAAATTCTAACTATACAATTGTGATAAGTCCAATCATAACTCAACCAGAAGCGTAAACACCACTATTTTATAACTATCATTAGTTGTAACCAATTTTTATAATGATTGTATATGGTGTAATCATTCATCCCAAGGGCATATAGATGAGAGAACACACATTTTCCAAATAATTTATTATCATTCTTTTAGTATCTAGCATTCAAACATATTTTTATCTTTATATTCTTTCATTTAGTCTAGATAAATCAACAAAGATATTTATCCTTTCTGATCATAGGAATTAGCATTGCTAGTCTTACAGGATTTAGTACATATACATGCTTACCCTAATTTATATATTGAATAAAAGTTATATTTATGCATATAAAACTTATACATACAATTGTATGATTAATTTTATTTTTGTTTAAATTACCTCATATGCACTCTTACAATATGCAACTTAGTGTTAAACATAACATTATCCAAGACATATGATGGTTTATTGATTATCTAATGGTGTGGATCAATATGGTTTCCTTATCAATTGATCCTTGTGATATTTATCAATATAATTTACTGATTATCCAATGGATACTTAATTTTTAATAGTCAAAATCACATTATTCTAGAGAAAAATTATTTGATGATAATATACAATTTTATTTTAAAATTTGTAAATTATTACTAATGATTTCCAATATTTTGATGCATTTTGTTGATTTTATTGAGCTAACAATTAAAATTAATCCACACTCCACATGCCATTTATATTTTATAGACATCTTTTTTTATTTGATGAGGTAAACACTTTTGAAATCAAAGCTATAAACTAGACAAGTGAGGCTTTTGTTAAATGGATCCACATCTAGGTAGAGGGTTTTACACATTAGACCCACAACCAAAATGGAACCAAGAACAATAAAGAGGGTTAAAATGATCCCTCAAACAACCAAGTACAAAAATAAGGGTTTTGAGGCTCCCCCAACATTTAACAAACGTGGTAAGTGGTTTGAAGGTTTCCAAAACCTTAGAGAAACATGAGGGTTTTAAGGATCCCACAACCTAATGAATCACAAGAAGGTTTTAAGGCTCCTACAACCATAAAATGAGGGTTTTAAATGATCCCACAACCTTTATCACAATGAAGGTTCCCACAACCTTAGAAAAGTGGGAGGGTTTTAAGGATCCCACAACTTTACAAAGCATAATAAGGGGGTTTTGAAGCTCTCGCAACCATTACAAGAGGGTTTTAAAGGTTCCCACAACCTTAGTACAGTTAAGGATGATACAAAATAATTAAACTCAAAGAGCTAAACACCCTTTGATAGGACTTTTTTGAGGATTAATCTGTAGGATAAGAATCTACCCAGAGTAGAAGATATTTTATCCCCTGGGTCTTCCACATAGCTGAGACACAATAAGTAGGAATATCCTCCTACTAAAACCAACAAGTTGGATTCCTCTATCATCCAATCTATTAGGATAGGATTTGATTATGAATCCTATATCCATTCCAAACCAAAGTGACTTGAACTGAGTAAGGTCCTTTGTAGATTTGAACTTGAACATAGTTTTTGCCCTTCCTCCACATTCCCTGCATACTTTAGGAGTGTAAACAAATATAAATAAAACCATAGACCCTGAGGAGTCTTCATCTATGTCAGATCTAATTTTTTAAAATATTATGATGATTACTTAGAGTCTTGTAACTTGAAGGAGCCAGCGGTGGACTCCTCTATCATCCACTCTTAACCAGTAAAAAGAGGCTAGAGTAAAATAGGGCCTTTCTAAGCCCAAAAACCAACTTTCCACAAAACTTAGCACTTTAATATAGACCAAATTACTTATAGTGATCAGGTGAGATAAATATATTTTTTCATTATCCAAGCCATCATATGGGGTTAAATCATGGAGTCCTCTAATATCCATACCACTCAACAAACCAGTGGAGTGGGTTTCTCTAATACCCATCTTAACTCAAAAATAAATATTATGGTGGGATCCTCCATCATATGCCCCATAAAAGGACCACATATGGGTAGCATACATGAAGGCCTACATAATCCCCTATTTTTTTTGCTCCCATACCCATTCAAATATCCAAACTTATTCTAACTAAAAACCTTGACACTATTGAAGGTCTTCCGCTCCTTCCACTCCCAAGACTTTTTTAGGACTAGGCTCTCCTCATAGAAAACCCAAGTAGATTGACTCCCTACCTAATTATGGGATCTTGAAGAAACCAAAAAAGGTATGATTAACTTATTCTTTGATTTTTTTTCCAAATTACACCCAAAAACTTCCTTCTACTATTCTATAGAACTGATTCTTTACCACCTAGCTTGTCATTCAGTGTTACGGGGGATGTCATTAATGGCATGGATAACCCCCAATCCACCCAGATCTATCTCATATTCATCTCCTCATTTCCTTTATTTTTATTCTCACCCAAGTCTTATTGGAATAAGTCTCCTTTCGACTCCTTCTACTCCCATCCATGTCAAAATAGGTGTTCTAGTTTTCTCGCTCAAATTGAAATTCAAAATTATAAAGGTCTTCCACATTGAAACTCTCCCACCTAGACTTCCATTAAAAATTATAGGGGATGTTAGTGGTGGCATGGACTACCCCCATTCTACCTAGAATTGGGACATCTTCATCTCCTTCTTTCCCTACTTTCTTTCTCATCCATGTCCTGATGGAAGAAGCCTCCTCTCTCTTCTTTTGCTCCTTCTACTCTTGTTCATGTCTAAAATGGTGTTCTAATTTTATTTCTCAAAATGAGATTCAAAATGCTAAATGTATTCCACTCTAAATCTCTCCCACCCAGCTTTCCACTCAAACTTATGGGGGATGTCACTTATGGCATGGATAACCCCCAGTTCACCTAGATCTGAGATGTCTTCATTTTCTCCTTGCCCTTGCTTTCCTTCCTGCCCACATCCTATAGACATCTTCATTTTTGTGTAATATAATAAATTTTTAAGAGATAATCATTATGATCATAATGTGCATGGCTTGGTTGGAATTAGAGAATGCATGAGAGTTAAATTCAGAGAATTCCCATGCCTTAAATAATGAAACGACGGTTGGGGATTTTTGTTTTTTTTGGGACAGACTTCTACGAGGGGACTAAATTTGATGGGTGTATGTCTTTACTTATGTTTTTTTGTCATAAAATATAATCATTCAAGGAAAAATTATATTTATATTATATTTAAAGTGAAATTTTTGTTTAACAATTAAAAATTATAGATTGTTATAAAATTTATTTATTGTTTTTAGTATTTTCTTATTGTATATGAATAATTATAATATTTAAATGGATATGTTGAATAAATAATATTTATCAAAAAAGATCATGATAAATTGAGTTAATTGTTAAATTTAGTCTTGCTTAAATGATTTGTTTGATGCATTGATAAGCATTTTACAATGGTAGTCGTAGGTGGTGTAGGATTACAATGTCTGTGAGTTTTAAAAAATTAATGGCCACCTTAATTTGATATCCATTTTATTGTTAGAATATAATTTCAAACTTAAATTTGATGTCTATTAGACTATCATATTGAAGTTCTTCCTTTTTATTAGGAGAAGTCAATCAAAAAATTGTAATATCTTACATATAAAGTGCAACCCATTTTATTTTTTCTTAGAAAGAATTTTTTGAGTTCAATAGAATAATATAATTTAATGAGGTCATGTATTATCAATCAACAATAATTATAAAATAATAATAATAATAATAAATCAATATAATATATGACAAATCTAAAACAAATGCCTCAAAATTAATCTTTCAGATTTTTTTTCACAAACATATATTTAAGAATATTTATACTAATTTTTGAACTTTTAAAAACAAACCAAGGCATATGTATGTGTCCATATATTGGAAACAATATATATTCTTCTTCTTAAGGGATCAATTTTGGGGCTCTGATAAAGATGAAGGTCAATATATTTATAACTCGACTTCCAATTAGTGAATAAATTTGAAATGTTGGTTTTAATTTTAAGTGGAAGGGTGTATATTTATTTAATTTTTCATAACGAAAAATTGTAAGAAAAAATTGTACTTCAAATTAGAGTGGTTTTATTATAATATGTTAAATAAAATTTTGTTTTATATACTATTATAAGCTTCAACTTCTAACACAAATTTGAACTCTTTTAAATTTGTAGAGTAAAATATAATGTTCATATAAACATATTAATGCTTTTTAATTGTAAGGTACATAATTTTTTGTAGAAGATTATAAAGAATCATTAAAAAATTATAAAATTTAAAAATCCATTCTCTCTCTCTCTCTCTCTCTCTCTCTCTCTCTCTCTCTCTCTCTCTCTCTCTCACAGGCGAACACAGATCTCTCTCTCTCTCTCTCTCTCTCTCTCTCTCTCTCTCTCTCTCTCTCGGTTCATTCCTTCTTTAGAGATGATTGTCATTCAAATTTGAAGGGAAATTTTTAATAGATAATTATCATTTTTTTACTTGAGATGCAGGGTTGTTGACCAATTCCTATTTGGAAGGATTGATCAAACAAAGTATGTTGGAAAATAATACTTTTGAAAGTATATTTTTGTATAAAATAAATGAGAAGTGTTTTTTCTTTATTTATGATATATGAGCCACATGTATTTGGAGGAGCAAATTACTCATTTTTAACCATTCAAAATAAGTTCAAATTATTATTTGGATTATATCCTTTCATTAAAATAATAAAATATTTTGTGTATTACAATTAAATAAAATATACATTACAAGTTAGAAAGATAACATTAAAATATTTGAATGCCTAATAATTCATCTCCCCTATTAGTATCCCAATAATAAACATCGTTAAAATATTCTCCTTTCTGGTTGTAGTCACACTATCAAGGTGTTGTCTTTCCCAATTGTAATCCTCAACTACAAAAAATAAAATAAATCCTTGTATGAATATTATGTTACCATATAAAATCATACATCTAACATAACAAAATAAAGTAATCTAATACCTAGATTAATGAAACAAAACAATCCATTTGGATTAACATTAGTTAGGTTGCAATGAACATAAAATACATATAAAGTGTTTTTATGTATATGATAATATGATTAAAAGTAATGTATACATCAGGGAAAAAATTATGATATACAAATTACAACTATTGTTTCATTAGTTGCTATGACCTTGTATGCTAGAAGAGTGTAGAGCCCAAAGATATTAAACCCTGAAGATGAATAATAAAATATGAGATCACAAACAACATTGAATACTAATTAACCTGATACTATTAAAATATATGAACAAGAATTTGAGAAAAATGCATAGTGTTCTTTCCATAAATATAGAGGGAGAGGAAGAAGGCAACAAGATGGACAAATTTGTGCCTATTTGGATTGACTCCAAAGAAAATAAAGATATTTGGATTGAGATTTATGATATGGAATGGAAATGGAATCATTTTAAGGCCCACAATGTTAGGCACCTTGGTTAAGGTATGCAAGGTAGCTTACAACATATGAGACCAAATTTTACACCTAGTATGCAGGAGACACCTAATTGTGATTAAAATACAAGGCATACATACCTTACCTCCTACTGGATTTGAACTTGTAACCTTTCTTTTAATAGCACATATTTTTCACTATTATATCAACTTAAGGGTATAATTAAATTATTATGAGAGTAACATCCCCACTGGGGTCTTCTAAAAAATACATGATTTTTTAAAAAATTTAAACACGTATACTTTAAATAGATTACACCATGAAAATATAATCAGAGATCATATAAAATACTCTAAGTGTGATTACTTTAAATGATGCATACTACATCATATATCACTAATCACTATCATCATAAGAAACACATCATAATATAAATATAGAAAGTAATTACAATTAACCAACCACAACTGACACATGTCTACAGCCACTATTGTCAATGTATAATAAGTAATTATTTATAGTTCATCATGATAATATTTCAATAACAAATATAATAAAATACACATATATAATATACATGGCTCTTCAGAGCATAAGTTCCCCAGACTCTAGTATTTATGGTAATCTCAAGTGTCATGTCAAAAATAGTATTACTGTGGGGAGGGAGAACATCATCCAAGTGCTTTTACACATCAACAATGAACCAACGACTCCCTACATGAATCCCATCAAGGAATGGCCTTCCCTTCATAGATGAGTATATAATGATGGCATGGGAATCCAAAGAGACAAACTAGTACCCGTATGGTGTATGATTTCTAAAATTAAACATATGGTATATCATAGAAACCCATTCTACTCAAGATATGACACAAACATGTAAACCATACTCATGAAATGATAATGTCTCACTTAACATTACTTTGGACAAAGTTTTAAAATAATAAATGATCTATGAATTATTAAAATTTATACGTACCACTTGATCAGATTACCTTCATCTAAAATTTTGATGATAGTAAACTGGTGAAGTCCAACTCACTGCTTACTTAGTATCAACAATGTAATATTTTGTTAACATAATATAACCAATAGATTCATACAGATTATGTCCTAATAGAAATCATAAACATGCTAATTACATGATTAATTTAAAATCATTTATTTATTCCATCAAACATATGAATGAATCTCACAATATTATTTAACACATAAATAATAGGAATGATAACTACAATTCATACCACCTGGGTAAGATAAACATCTAATTGTAGTTTCAAATTACCATATGTAGTTTTCAAATATAATTCACCCTATTATAACCCATATTATCATAGTATAGTGTTCTTAATTATAACTACTAAATACCAAAATCAATCATAATAAAGTAGTATGAATCAATAGAAACATAAACTTATATTCAAGCAACTAAATATAAGAAAGAAAGTCTCAATTCACATGAAACATATAATATTCCATTCTAGCATTTGTTATATTTTCAGGGGGGTTGTTTGCACGCATAAATAAGGTCCTACTCTATAGATATCTATAAAATAATTTTGGACCACCAATGGAACTATAATTAAAAGTACATACTCTTATGTATATGCACAAGTTATCAGGCATACGTATACCTATATTCTTTTAAAGCATTTTATTAATTAATTCATTATTATGTAGCTTATTATAGTAATGTATCCACAATACGTATTTTATTCCACATGCTACATATGATAAGTGATCCCAATCATATCATAAAGCTTATCTTGATATAATGAAAGCCTACGTTTTAGCTATATATGTTTCCCATGCTTTACCCAAGCCATATTATGATATTGATATGCTTATAACTACATATATGCCAATTTAAGAAATATAACCATTCGATTCTTTACATAAAAAGACATAAATTATTAGGTGAACTTATATTTTTGGTCCATTTTTATTAGTCACAAGATATAAGCCCTATGCCCATATCGAGCGATCTACTAAACTTAATGTTATTTTAGTTGTAAGCTGAGTTCAACAAGATCACTAATATATATTATAATTGGATCAATATTTTATGACCATCAACTAATATTATAATTTAAAATCCCTTTTTTGAAATCAATGTAAGAGATAATGGATGAATACAAATCTAGGTTTTAAAAACATTTTTCATTATTATCACTGTATAACTTTATATTTATCAGACCGATTCACAGTCATACTTTAATTTAAAATGATATGTATATTATCTTCATGTGTACCCAAGAGCACATGGACAAATAAATGTATACACTTATAGATCTTGTGAATTATCCCTACTAGAGCACCTAGTATCATAACTTACCTATATTGTATACGTAATGTGAATTATCCCCACTTATCTTCATGTATAGAGAATCCTTACCATTCGATTACATAACCATTAAAACATTCTTACTACATGTTTAATGGTAGTGGGTTGACTACATGAATGAACATTCATAGGAGATCACAATTGAAACATTTGTAGGATCATAATTACATCTATCACTGTAGTTCCTATGAGATCATAATTACATCCAATATTCATAGAATGTATATTTATCTATGGAGATCAAGCTAACTATAATGACAACTTAATATTCATAGGAGATCGTATTACCCAATAGTTTGCCAAGTTCCCTTAGGTAGTAGGTCGACTTGCATATATGAGTCACCAATTATATATATCCATACTTATAATACAGTTCATATATATATATATATATATATATATATATATATATATATATATATATATATATATATATATATATATATATATATCATCCTATTTTATGTAGTATACATGGCTCATGCACTGATATAAAGACTATAGTCCTGATGTGAATATAATATTTTGGTGATATAATATTCCTAAGTTGTGCTACAGACCTATTGTGTATCATTACGTGTTACCCAGACATTAAGTGTATAAGAGTCATTATATATGAATCGCATATATATTTATGGGTTGTAATTCAGATATATAAAAAGGGAAACTACCAATCTCAAATTGCCTCATATACTTACAGCTTGATATAAATTGACTTGTTATTAAATGCAAATTGAGACTTATTTATATATAAATACATATATATTTATAAATATTAGTCATATATAAGTATATTGAATATAGAACGATGCCTCTATAAATATGCATGGTTTGAAGTTGTTTAGTATACATTAATCTTTACTTTTAAATGCTTAGTACATATATTCTTAGCCAAATTAACTCAAATACAAATGGTCAACTAACACCTCTCAAACTATTATTCTCACTACATAATCCATACCATATAAAAATGAACACACATAAATTAAGGTTTTTGCAATAGTAATGGCGCCTACTTGGACTTGTTTTGCTTTGCTTTTCTTTTATCTGATTGATTGCCTTCCTTTCTCACTGCACCCTTTTCCTTATGCTTCTATCCTTCTAGTATGGTGCGCCTCCCTTCTCCCTATCTCAATATATTCTTTCTCATTATATCCACATGAAAAAGGGCATAGTTTTTTCTTTTAAATACTTTTCTCTTTATTTTGTTGTTCTTTATTTTATTTTTATTTTTATCAAGTCTTTATTCTTTTTTTTTTTCTAAATTTAGACCATTCCATTTCTCTTTATTTATTATTGTTTTTTTTTTTTTTTTTTTCATGTTTTTTTCCTTTTAAAATATAAATTATCATATTTTATTTATTTTATTTCTAATTTTGATTATCCATATACTTTCTAATTAAATTAGCACTTCAATGTCATGACGGTTTAAGGATAAATTCATCAATCAATAAATTCAAATATAATATAATTATACAATTCACATTTATAAAATCATTTAATGGCCATACACGCAAGTCATGCAAGACAAATTTCATAAAACCATCAAACTATGTTAGTAACCATGTTTAACTATCTAATACAAATGACATCAAAACACATTATGCTAACCATTTTATTATGCATCTAACATGTTCTAGATAATGTGGTTTATATAAGATTCTAGCCAATTTCTCTATTGTCCCTCAGCAACTCCATCTACATCACCCTCTTTGATGATGCTCTCCCTCTATCACGCTCTAAGATATGAGTTCACCTGCGTCAACCTCACAATAAATAAGTAGTTAGATCATAACATCATGATATACATACATCATAAAATATAGCTTAAATAATAAATCAACATGATCATAATGTAAATATGTACAGTAGAGCTAACTCATAACAATGTAATCATGTAACCTAAGTAATATCCAACTATCTCAAAACAATATATATCTCAAAGCTTAGTTAAAAATAACCAAATCAAATTTTTAACTATAAATATCTATGAATAATCAAGTAAGTTTGCTTAATGAAGAATCAGGATGTACCAATGAGTACATATTATATTTATAATTTTTCACATTCACATTGATATTGGTGAAATTAAATTATTTTGAATACATATATTAACCAACAAATTGATTAATTGTTATATTATTAAATTATTATGATTACACACATTAACCAAGGGAGTTGTTGAGTTGATTCTTGAGGCCTTAGTATTTAACCAATAAACACCTTAGAATAGCATGATGTCTTCTTCCTAGTCGTAGCCCTTCTTTTGAAATTTTATTAAATTTTTTTCTCTTTGTAAATGATAATTGAATTCAAATTGTTTTATGAGTAATATTTTAATGGGACTTATAAGATTGGTTTAAACTCCTTAGAAGGGTTGGGAAGGGTTCAATTTTAATTACTAGACTTACCCCCTATATCTTGGCCATAGGGTTAAATTTGATATTACTATAATGTATAATATAAATTTTTTCAAGACCGTATGGGATGAAAAAGGAAAATTTAGGTGGAGTGTCAATTTTTTGAAGGATTTTTGTTGTTGTTGTTGTTGTTGTTGTTGTTGTTGTTGTTGTTGTGTGTGTGTGTGTGTGTGTGTGTGTGTGTGTGTGTGTGTGTGTTGTGTGTGATGTTTCTTTATTTAACAATTAATTGTCATAGCTTTTAAGGATAACATTGAATAAATTAGTACATATATTTATTATTGCAACGCTTCACTATAGAAATATTTTTATGAAAAAATAATAATTTACATGAGGTTACAAAGTAGATCAACCAATTAGAATTTATAGCTCACACTCCCTACTAGAGGAATAAATCTGGCTCAAAATAAAGAAACGTCAATAAAACACAACAAGTCAAGCAACATCAAAGTAACAAGAAAATAAATAACAAGATATTAAGCACAATTTATTGCACAAGAAGGAGGAGATGGAGGATCATCCTTAGGCAATTAAGCAGTCCAAGAGGAAGGCTCAACCAAGGGAGGATCAAGAGCCACCCATGCATTCATGAGATCTAGAGGAGCCAAAGAAATAGTAATTCCCCACCCAAGAGGAGGATGCACCACATTACCAACATGGTCGAGCCAGTAGGTGAACCCTAGAAAGATGGATCAATGATGAATTTCCCATAAGGAGGCAATGGACTCCAACCCCTCCCTTGAAGAGGGATGGAAAAATGGTTGTTATATTACTGTTGTTTGGGTGCTAGTGGTGGATAAACCTATAGTGTATGTTCGAGGGGGGTGTGGCTCATAACACAAGAGAACTCTCCCAATGGTCAATCAATTCTTATAAATGCCTAAGTCCCATGGCCAACTTTTTAGCCTAGGCTTGAATCTACATAAAGGTTGAAGATATTACAGACACCTTGTTAATAAAAAATTACAAGTTATTTCTTACATTGTTAAATAAAGCAAAGTTTTTTATCTTTACATATTGAAACAAAATAACAACTTTAAAATTTTTCCATGGAAAATTCATATCTGCCAACCATTTAGCAGGATCGCCAAAGAGGGCCAAACCTCATGAGAATGGCTCAAGATGGAATGGATGAAAGAGAATGTGTATCTGTTGCCAAGTATATTGAGATTTGGGACATATCCAAAATATAGTGCCACTTTCTAGAGAGCGATGGATCTTGCCTTAAAAAATGAAATGGAGAAATTCATTGTAGTATATCTTGATGACTTGAGCATCTTTTCCAAACATCCTCCTGATCATGTGCATCATTTACAACAAGTACTGGAATGATGTCAACAAAATGGCATTTCTCTCAATCCTAAGAAATTAGTTTTTGGAGTCTGATCTGGAACAAGTCAAGCACTTGGGTTAAGTAAATCCAATATGAGAAAGACGCTTGATCCAAGAAGAAGGTCTTGATAAACCAAACACCAGAGAAAATGAGAAAACTTGGATTCTAGATTAGAAGTCCATATTCTTTTTAGTTGAGCAAGCCAATTCCTTGATGAGGAATTTAGACTTCAATGCCTATTGAGATTACCCATAACTAGAGAGAATGGGTTAATGACTTGACATAGGAGGTCTAGAGAGTAGTTCTTGTAATGAGAATCACAATTCCATCCCAATATTTCCAATAAGCATGTGGAGACTGTAGACCCAATTTGTGAAGTATAACATCTAACATTAACTCTTGGAAATGAAGAATAACTGGTAAGTCTGAATTATTTAAATTGAATTTAGATTTTAGCAAAGGCTACGGATTAAAATCATGATCTAAGACTAAATCCTTCACGGTTTTAATTCCTCTCTTAAAAAGCCTCAAAGCTTTCATACCAAGGAACTATGCTAGAAGGAGACTAGTATTTGTCATAATAGGAGACCATGAGAAGGAAAAACCATTACAAAAGCCATCACCAACATGTTTTAAATAGGATTTAATAGATTCAAAATATTTCCAAATATGTTTAGCCACAAATGAGATTTCAATTATAACTGAGGCAAGAGTGATCAATAAAATGTGGAACTAGTGTTTTTCCAACTAGACTTACCATGGAGACATCCAAAATAAATATGTTGATGTAGGAGAATTTTCAAATATTTATTACCTTTAACATCTTTGAAAACCCATTTAGCGCAAAGGGAAATTGTGTGCCTATAAATATCGATAATCCCCATACCTCCTTGAGGAATAGAACAAATATCCAAATCAACTTTGTGGAATCCTTTAGTTTGTTTTGCATTAGACTAAAGAAAGTCTCTGAAAATCTTTGCCAACTTGTCATAGGAGGATTTAGAGGGGGCCCAACATGGAGAGTACTAAACATGAGTAGCATCCATACTTTAAGTACACACATGGAATTTTCTTACTAAATAGAGGGGCTTGGTGACCCAATACTCAAATTTTTTCTCCACTCTATTCATGATATATTGCCACAACTTTGTCAAGGAGTTATTGAAGTCAAATAGAATGCCCAAAAAAATGAATTGCTCCCCTCGATAAATCCATTTCCACTTGTAACCAATTTGGCATGGGCATCATACCTTGTCTGAAACATTGTGTTTTATTCCACTGCAAGTTGTAACTATAAGTTATGCAAAAAAATGTCTACCAAATGCATATCCTCCGTAAAATATTTTTCTCACTCTTCGAGAGTAATAAAAGTATCATTTTAAAAATGGCCATTAATGAGTTGAGAGGATCTATCAGGGAGAATAATGATCTTGATGAGAGCTCACTTAGATCTATGATCCAAAATATATCCAAGAGCTTTAGTAGACAAAACATATAAGGTTGGCACAAGAGGACAACCGTACTGTATAGAGTGGAAGAGGCCAAGACTATCAAACATGAGCCAATTAATACATATATTTTAAGTACATCTATATGAAAAAACACCTTCTAAGTATATAATACAATATGTAAATAAAATAGGGGTATATATAGCAAATAATCAGAGTTATATCTTCTTTTCCTATTGGACACATAATAAACACGTGTTGGAATTTAGAGGTGACACACTAATAAATAATATAAGTCTAGAGATATGCATTAAACTAATTGTATTTAGTACAAAAGCTAATTAACTTACATTAACTTAACAAAAGGTACATATTGAATATTATAGTGAGAGAAAAACTACACTTTTCAAACACTAATTTGTATTTTTTTTGTTGAATTTTCATTAATATATATTAGCCCCGAAGGGTGAACTATAGCCTTCAGTTTGCTTTAACCAATTATTACTTCTTGTTTTCTCAATCAATCAAAATGCATTGATTTGTGTGCTAGGTAATATGTGAGCATTTAGCCTAGGCAAGTTACAAGATGTTTAACTAACAATATAAAATAATATTATTTGATGCTCCTAATTAGATGAAATATTTGGATGTTATTTCAAACATCACATACTCCAAGGCACTTCTTTGTTTTACTCTATCAAAACCAATGGTTTTTCTTTGTACGGATGGATGGTGCACCTGCTCCTAGGCATCAATGGAACTACCATTTTTTCAACCAAAGTGCAGTCATAATTGCTTCAGTTTAATGCAGTAATTTTTCATAATCACACTATGAGTGACAACTAGGTAGCAGCTCCTCATGTCAGTTGACTAAGATCTCATTTACTCTCAACTGTCATTAAAATAAATAAATCAAATCAATAGATGAATAAAAGAGGTGCAGGGAAGAAAAGAGGTACAACAGAGGAATAATGGGCTGCAACAGAGGAAGAATAAGGATGCTTAGGAGTAGAGAAGAAAATTATTGTAAAAAAAAAGAAAGTTACTTCTCCCTTCATAATCAAGTGAATCTCTGTGAACTTCCATTGGTTCTTAACTGGTTAGATTCAAAGAATATTCCTTACTTTCCTCTGATGGTTCATAGCTTGGCCTTGAAAATTATATTCTTGTTATCATATTCTCCTTGATAGGATTTTGAAATCATCATCATTCTAATTTAGCCTAACTTCTATGGTTTACTTTTTTTTTTATGATGGTTCATTTTGCTACTATTTACTAGTTGATTTCAACTAGAATGCTTATGGTTGTAGAAAATAAATAAATAAAATGAAATGAAATATAAAAAAACCCTATTATTAGGAGAACACTAGTTCATAAATCCATATTTGTATAAGTCTCCAGAAATTTCAAGAGTCTGCCTTCCTGGCTTTGCTCAATTTTGCACTATTGTTTTTTATATCTCTAAATTACATATATGCATATGAAATGCCCCTATAAATATGTTGTTTTATAACCTCTACCATCAACAGTGGTGAACATCAAGAGAGATTGTTTTTATATAAATCTCTCGAGGGTATAGTTATTATGCAATAAATTTGAACAATAAGGATAATTCTTTTTTAACCTACCCTAGACAAAATGCCTTACTAAGTTCTAAATTATTGCAATGAGGATTGCGAATTGAGTCTGAGTAGTATAGGGAGTAAGGCACACTCCAAGATCTCCCTAAGTCAAATGTATTATGGGAAATATATTTGTTTTAAATAAGTATGTTCATGCGCATATTAGATTATATAATTTTGTAGGTTAAATGAGGCATGAAAAGACAATTATTCATTGTATCCTATTTAACCATCTCCATAGCATCATGCAGGGGGTGTGATTTGTCTGAAAGCCTTTATAGTGGCAAGATGCATGGCATGAATGAATGCAACTCCTACGCTGGATTTAACATTTTTTTATAATTTAGTTTTATAACATTATGCATTGATATACATGTAGACAAGGAGGTGATTAACTTGTAATGCAGATTTTATATAGAAAAGACCATGTCGAAGCTTCTTTTGACTTCAAAATCGCTAGTGAATGATAAAGATAGGAATCATTTTTATTCAGATTTGCTAGGAAGGCTACACAACAAGAGGTAACTTCCATAATGATTTTTGCAGATAAATGCATTCTTGCTTTTTATTTTCCTTCTTAGCCTAGGTAATCAACAATTATGGCTAAATGGGATCCCAAACATTCCACATGGGGAAGAAAGCTTTGTTTATAGAAGGTGGAGTTGTTCTGATAAAGACTTATATTCCTTTAGAAAAAATAGGGTAGGAATTTCCATCTTGTGCCTCCTTAAAAAAAAATAGGCTAGTTATTTACATATTGTGCCTCGGATCAAAGCAAGTTGTTTCCTATTACCCTGGGTACCATTGATTCTTATTTTTAACCCTTATATGTGCATAAAGATGGTTGAATAAGACTCTTGAGAAAATAAAACATAGAAGGTTGGAACCTAAAGTTTACCAAGTAATAGATGTCTAGGATTTTAGGTGTGCAATTGGGTTTGATTGTTTGTGTTCGACTTTTCTAAAGGATTTTTCACACATTGGCCACTAATTTGGGAATTTGATGGACAAGCAAGATATTTGCATCAATGTGGAATGTGGGAGGCAAAGCTCCTCTGAGTGGTCTAAATCTGGAAGAATGGTTGAATACATCACCAACAAAAGAGATATATGTTTTGGGGTACAAAGAACTGACATTTTGGTTAATTATTTGGGACTTGATAAAACTTTGCGTGAGATTTATTTTGTTCATCATGGATTTTGCAATGATTGGTCATAAGTATCAGCATTTTAGTAACATGGAGAAATCCATGTTTTCTCCTCCAAGTTTCAGGGAATTATCCCTTTAAATGTACAAAATGTGCTAAGAGCAGAGGATAATGGCCTTGTGGATAAATGGCTTGGCCTCATTCGTAAGACACTAAATAATCAATAGGGTGTAGGCAAATGCACAAGTTCTATAAATCCTTTACTATCGGCTCATGTAAAGTCCACAGATATGCCACACCCAATTATAAATTTGGATTTTGATTTTAAGGGCTCCACATCCAAAAAACACACCGTTTTCCCATAGAATATCCTTTCAATGCTCAAGTGGGTCTTTTAGAATGTATGATGAATCCTTCTATAGGAAACCAAAATTGGAGAGGCCCATCTTAGTCTTTCTAATCAATTCTTGACATCGCAATCAATTGAGCGAACATATTCTAATAATAGATCAATGGTATATGCAAGGTGATTCACCTTGTACCATGCTTTTCTTTCTAATATCAAGGAGCCCTTCAGTAGAGGCTAGATCTGGGTTTGAAGAAATAAATTATTATTGTTTGGTTGCCAACAAACAAATGGTTGGCATTATAAATTATAGCATATTAATTTCCTTTTTGTGGGGAAACATTCCCACCCCTTTGGTCAATAGGTCCCATCTCCTTGTTTCCTATCCCTGTCATCCTCATATTTTCCTATTCACTTGTCCTTCTTAGGATAGGCATCTCATTTTTGCATCCCTCACAAAAGGGAACTTAGTAGAACATATATATTAACTAAATAGATTTGAGATTCCTTTTGATTATTGTCAAGCTTTGGTAAAAGTTGTGTAATCTTTAACTCAATAGTTGTGATGAAGTCTAAAGACCACATGTTATTTTTTTAATATCTTAATACATGAACAAGCAACCTTAAAGAATGATGAAATATTAAAGAATGATTTGGAATGCTTCAAGATATCATGTATTAACATAATAATAATAATAATAATAATAATAATAATAATAATAATAATAATAATAATAATAATACATGAAGGTTACATGGTAAAGCAGTCGTTTGGTATGCATGGCTCAAACTTCATGACGGAGGAAAAGACTCAACTCAATATACGAGCAAAAAGTAAGGAACATAAAACAAGTCTACACAAAACACAACACTAAAAAACAAACCACATCACATAATTTAAACACATGTTGTATCCCCTGAGGGAGGAGGCAGAGGATTATCCTTGGGTGGCAGAGTCACCCAAGCGGAAGGCTTTGCGGTAGGAGGATCCGGAGCCACCTATCCATCTGGAAGGTCCATGGTCATATCAATAGTCCATCCATCAATCAGTTGCCTTGAGTAAAAATTCCAGTAGGAGAGCCTCTACAATAGAGAGATGTCTTATATTTACCACACAGCAACGACAAACCCTATCTCCCCCTGCTCCCTAGATGAAAGCAAGGGGAGAAGTGGCCATAGTGGCGCGATCAACTTCTGCACCTCTTGGGAGGCAGTCCTTAGGGCAGATCGTCCAATGGTACATGACTCATGGTGTAAGGAGCACTCCCCCAGTGATCTATCAACCCCTGAAAGTGGTAGACTTCCATCGCAACCTTCTCTATTTGAGCTTGAATCTGCATGCAAGCTGAATATATATATAGAAATCTTGTCACTAATAGAAAAGTCATAAGAGCATTCACCCTGGTTGAATATAGCATTATTTCTGACTTTCCATAATTGAAAAATAACGATGGCATTAAATAATAATTTAAATCAATAAATATTTGAAAAACATTATCATGGATATGTATTTAAGTAGTAAAAACAATTCCCAGATATACATATTAGATGTATTTTGGAGTTGCAGAAACATACTCATTTTTGGAATGCCACTTCCATTGTGGTGTGATTTCTATTGATATAAGAATTTTCGTATATTGGGTTTATATTTAACTACATATTAACCTTTTATATAGATATGAATATTTTAGAAGAAACAATTCCAATATCTATAAACTAAATGTATTCAAATTGTGATTATAAATTCATTTTAGATATTCTCACACAAATCATTTTGAGGTCGGGCTTTAAATATTGCAGTAACAACTATAAAATCCTAATTGAAAGGCAAGGTTGATATGATGAAAGACTTCAAAATGCATATCAAATATAATTCTAACATTGCATAACCAGGTTGGTGAAATTGAGTACAGAGCAATGCCACTTGAACCATTTCCTCAAGTTGAACTCTATCATAATTGTTTTTCAGATCTCTGTCTGCTAAAGGTCCAATTTCTTCTCTTGGTGTAACTTTTTAACCTACCCAACATAAGCCAGAAGACAACCATCCAAAATTAAGTTCTTTCTGAGCGACTTTATTTGTGAACCTGATAATATGATTAGAAAAGACAAATTTGAAGTAACCTTGTCATATTCAATAGTCAGTGGCTTAAAAAAACAAATATGCCTATCCAATCCAGCATCACTCCTTTCTGGTTTGTTGCCTTACCTAAATCCAAAGCTTTTTGGCCAGTAACAAGTTCCATTAATAGTATGCCAAAGCCAAAAACATAAGTTTTCTCAGAAGATTGCCCTATTGAAAGATATTCTGGAGTTATGTGCCCTACAGTACCCCTAACAGTTGTATTCATATGTGAATCCCTGTGGTCTAGAAGCTTTTCTACATCGAAGTCACTTACAACAGCTTCAAAGTATTCATCCAGTATGATGTTTGCTGCTTTTACATCACGGTGAATTATCTTGGGATCACACTGCTCATGCAAATATAGAAGTCCCCTTGCAGCTCCTTGTGGCCCAATCCAATGCAGGCCCTCCGTGAATGTGATATGTAAGTTTGCAATATCCAATTTAGTTTGTTCTAGAACCCAATTCTGCCCCAGCAATAATCTATATCAAAATCAAAGATTTTATGAACAAAAAATTAAGCAAAAAAGAATAGAAAGCATTTAATCTAGATTTTATGCCCTATTGTCCCTACTGCTCAACCTTTAATATTTGGAGAACTAGAAAGGAAGAAAAGCAAGAAATATTTTACCTCAGCCGAGAGGCCATACTCCAATTTAGCATGTATGGATAAACCAATAGTCTTTATGTGGAGGTCATGTAAAATCCATAGAGTCTCATCAAATTTCTGTGCACAGTCAAGCTGATCATTTCTACTTATGTCTGGATTTGAACTTCTCCCCCTCAAGCACTGGTATCCTTCAATCGTTTTACAGCAACAACAGTGCCATCTTATAGGCAGCCCTTGTAAACTTTCCCAAAACCTCCTGAACCAGAATATTGTTAGTAATTACCATTAAAATGGTCGGTGGCAATCTGGAGCTCTTTGAAGTGGAATCTCTTCAAATGTCCAAGGCAAATCTCTGGATTGTGCTGCTCTGCAAGAAGTTCATAATTTAAACTGATTGAGAAACCTCTGGTATATATATATAATAACCTGAGTAGCTAATCCATAATATCGGCAACGAAATTGGTGATATGAGAAACTGGGCACAAACCAGTGACATCAAAAACAACCTGCTGATTGTGTCTACGCCTCCACCACAGGAAAAGCCCAATTCCAAAACCCAGTATATATAAGAAGCTCAGACTTGCACTGAAAGGTAGTGCCACCTTGTGTTTTCTAGAGTCTCTGGTTGTGCTGTACCTACAAAAGTACTATTTCAGTAAGGAAAACAACCAAAGATTGACTGTGTGAAAGATAAGGCAGAAATCACATCAACATGGATGCATTCTAGTGAAGGGCATTGGTGCCGGAGATTCTCCAGGATAATTCTCCACTTGACCACTGCATAGCAAAGGGTTTCCCCTGATATTGTCAAAATTCAAATGCCCAAATCCCAGATTCAGGATTTCAATATAAATTATCACATATCTTTTAATGCACAAGGTCATTCACAAGAGAAACATGCATCAAACATAACATATTGAGAAAGGTTGTTTTTACTTTGAAGGCTCAAGCACGAGTCCGTGGCACCAAACCGCCCAAAATGTTGTAGGACAAATCCCTGAAAATGGGACATGGGAGTAAATACTAGCATAAAGGAGCACCCAATTGGAAAATAAAAGGATAGATAAAGAATGGAGGCATACAGAACTGATAAGCCAGAGATGTTTGCTAGTGATGCAGGAAAATTTCCTGAAAGGCTGTTATTGTTAAGTTTCCTGATTTGCAACAAATCAACCCCGGCCAAAACGACATCAAGCCCACACCCATGAAATGAAATGGGTTATTTACAATTCTCACAAGTAATTGATATTTGTCAGCTGACCCAGTGAAGTAGGTGTCATGCCGCTGAGTTGATTGTTGGAGAGGTCGAGTATCTTTGAGTTTTTCCAGCTTCCCTAATTCTTCAGGAAGTGCTCCCAAGGGAGATATTTGCAACCCGTCTGCTCCTCGCACGACCTTGCTATACAATCTTTAACCTTGTATGCTCCTCCAAAGAACATGCATATTTCTCCTTGCTCGAACTGCCATACGATTTTCAACCGTGTCTGCTCCTCCAAAGAACAGGGCATGGAAATCCATTCAGGAAATAAGTGGGAGTTTGCACATTGGGCATCCATAACTGGCATAGTGAAAGACATACAGTGAATGACCTCAGTGTAATGAGGCAGGAAATGGTTGTCCATGCTGCTTTTAGCTTGAAAATCCAGTAAAGAGTCCTCTCTACTCTGACTGACAACTACTTTCATGGCACTATAGGCTTTCCAGCGGAATTCATTGATGGAGGCATGGCTCCCTTGTTCTGGCCATGCAAAATACCCAAGATAAATAGCAAAATAATGAAAACTTGATACAAAAATCAATAATTTTGATGGAAATATTTTTTAAATTTTTTAATCCGACAAATAATTGAATTTACCATAAAAATTAGTACTTTAAGAATAATTTTTTTTTTTTGCTTTCACAATTTCTCATGCAAACTAGTATAAAAAGTGGAAACAATAGTTACCTGGGCAGCAGGTACTAACAAAAGTTACTGATGTTCCGTGAACATCTCATTAAGTAGAAGAACAAACAATAAGCTGTAAGCTGTAATTTTGTTTCTGGTAAAATCTGCACATGAAATAAGAAGTGTGCAGCTACGTAGAAAAAGGGAGGGGATAGACAGACTGTTTATTAGGGTAGAAGAGGCCAAAGTGTAGCTCTGTCTCATCTCCTGAGTGGTGGAGACCTTGATATTATCCTGCAGATTGGCGTTCTCAAGAGCAAGTTGTATGTTGTTCATAGCTGGAAGCACATAAAGTCCATGGTACATACTGAGCCTTTTCTAAGGCCTTGTTACCCACAACATTGTATTTTATATTGGTGGCAGGATAGCAGGGCTTAATGTAGTCATAACCCACTTAATTGCTACTGAAGGAAAAATTCTGCAATTTGAAATTATCAACACCCACAATTATGTCGATCCCAGAATTTTCAAAGGCCTCCAGTACAAGAGACTCTGCCTTCTAAATCCGCAATTTCCCAATGTTGTTGTTCTGCATTAGAATTACACCTTCCTCTGCCAGTGGCAAATTATCTCCCATCAGGCCGTTTGTCACTCCTATATTCTTAGCACCTGCACAATAAGGCAACAAAGGCTGGGAGGAAGGAGGGGCATAGACAGGTTGTTTGTTAGGGTAGAAGAGGCCAAAGTAGCACTCTGTCTCATCTCCTGACTTCATATTCTCATTAAAAAGAGCAAAGATGCAAACCTCCATGCTCCTTCCTGGTCTCTTTGGCGTCCCTGCCTTGGAACACATGTTTGATCAGATTATTGTTGTAAGCCTGGGCATTTTCAATCGCAGCAACCATGGCTTTTTCTGCAAGTCCATAAGAGGACCATTCGCTTTCAGTAACAACAATGGGTATGTTGTTAAATCCCAGAGCCTCCATGGCAGAATAAATAGTGTCAACCATGGCCTCAAACAAGTTGGCGTAGATTTTATCTCCGTCCCTCACAACTGGAGTTGTGGATTCAAACAATGCATGATCTAAACTCATATTGGCATTTAAATTGGCCATGTAAGGAGAGCCATGGTGATCAAGGAATTGCAGAACAGACCTCTTCTTATCCTTTACTCTATTGTTGAAATTCCCCTTCGATGGAAAAAGGGACATGGGTACAATTGCCCTGCCATGAGTGGTGGAGACCTTGATATTATCCTGCAGATTTGTGTTCTCAAGAGCAATTTGTATGTTGTTCATAGCTGGAAGCACATATAGTCCATACTGAGCCGTTTCTAAGGCCTCGTTGCCTACAACAATGTATTTTATATTGGTGGCAGGATAGTAGGGCTTAATGTAGTCATAAACCCACTTGTTTGCTACTTCCTGGTTGAAGGAAATGTTCTGCAATTTGAAATTAGTGACACCCACAATTGTGTCAATCCCAGAGGAAGTACAAGAAGAGGCTCTGCTTTGTAAATCCTCAAATTCCCAATGTTGTTCTGCGGTAGAATTACAAATTCCTCTGCCGGTGGCAAATTATCTCCCATCAATACATTGTTCACTCCTATTCTCTCAGCACCTGCACAACAAGGCAACAATTTTCTCAGCACCTGCAAAATAAAGCAACAAAGGCCGGGAACAAGGATAGGGATAGATAGGATGTTTATTAGGGTAGAAGAGGCCAAAGTGGCACTCTGTCTCATCTCCTGACTTCATATTCTCTTTAAAAAGAGTTAAGATGCAAACCTCCATGCTCATTCCTGATCTCTTTGGCATCGCTGCCTTGGACAAGACATGTTTGATCAGATTATTGTTGTAAGTCTGGGCATTTTCAATCATAGCAGACATAGCTTTTTCTGCAGTCCCATAAGAGGACCATCCGCTGTCAGTAACAACAATGGGTATGTTGTTAAATCCCAGATCTTCCATGGTGGAATAAAAAGTGTCAACCGTGGCCTCAAACAAGTTCGTGTAAATGCTATCTCCATCCCTCACTGCTGGAGTTGTGGATTCAAACAATGCATAATCTAGAACTAATATTGGCATTTTCAAGGTAGCCAAAATAGGGATAGATATTGGCCATGTAAGGAGAGCCATGCTGGTGGAGGAATTGCAGAACAGACCTCATCTCATCCTTTACTCTATTGTTGAAAATCTCCTTCGATGGAAAAAGGGACATGGGTATAACTGCCCTGCCATAAGCAGTGGAGACCTTGATATTATCCTGCAGATTGGCATTCTCAAGAGCAATTTGCATTATGTTCATAGCTGGAAGCACATACAGTCCATACTGAGCCTTTTCTAAAGCCTCGTTACCCACTACAATGTATTTTATATTGGTGGCAGGATGGTAGGGCTTAATGTAGTCATAAACCCACTTGTTTTCTACTTCCTGGTTGCAAGAAATGTTCTGCAATTCATAAACCCACAATTATGTCAATCACAGAGGAAGTACATGAGGCTCTGCATTAGAATTAAAACTTCCTTTGCCGGTGGCAAATTATCTCCATCAAGCCGTTGTTCACTCCTATTTTCTCAGCACCTGCACAATAAGGCAACAAAGGCCGGGAGCGAGGGGGATAGACAGGCTGTTTATTAGGGTAGAAGAGGCCAAAGTGGTGCTCTGTCTCATCTCCTGACTGCATATTCTCATTAAAAAGAGCAAAGATGCAAACCTCCATGCTCCTTCCTGATCTCTTTGGCGTCCCTGCCTTGGACAACACATGTTTGATCAGATTATTGTTGTAAGTCTGGGCATTTTCAATCGTTGCAGCCATGGCTTTTTCTGCAGTCCCATAAGAGGGCCATCCGCTGTCAGTAACAACAATTGGTATGTTGTTAAGTCCTGGAGCTTCCATGGCAGAATAAATAGTGTCAAACATGGCCTCAAACATGTTTTTTTAGATGCTATCTCCGTCCCTCACAATCGGAGCTGTGGATTCAAACAATGCATAATCTAAACTAATATTGGTATTTTCAAGGTAGCCAAAATAGGGATAGATATTGGCCATGTAAGGAGAGCCATGCTGATAGAGAATTGCAGAACAGACCTCATCTCATTGAAAATTCCCTTCGATGGAAAAAGGGACATGGGTATAACTGCGCTGCCATGAGCAGTGGAGACCTTGATATTATCCTGCAGATTGGCGTTATCAAGAGCAATTTGTATTTTGTTCATAGTTGGAAGCACATACAGTCAATACTGAGCCTTTTCTAAAGCCTCGTTACCCATAACAATGTATTTTATATTGGTGGCAGGATAGTAGGGCTTAATGTAGTCATAAACCCATTTGCTTGATAATTCCTGGTTGAAGAAAATGTTCTGCAATTCGAAGTTAGCAAAACCCAAAATTCTGTTGATCCCAGAATTTGCAAAGGCCTTCGGTAAAAGAGGCGCTGCTGTGTAAATCCTCAATTTCCCAATGTTGTTGTTCTGTATTAGAATTACAACTTCTTCTGCCGGTGGCAAATTATCTCCCATCAGGCCATTGTTCACTACTATTTTCTCAACACCTACACAATAAGGCAACACAGGCCAGGAGCAAGGAGGGGCAGCATAGACATGCTATTTATTAGGGTAGAAGAGGCCAAAGTGACACTCTGTCTCATCTCCTGACTTCATATTCTCATTAAAAAGAGCAAAGATGCAAACCTCCATGCTCCTTGCTGGTCTCTTTGGCGTCCCTACCTTAGACAACACATGCTTGATCAGATTATTGTTGTAAGTCTGGGCATTTTCAATTGTAGCAACCATGGCTTTTTCTGCAGTCCCATAAGAGGGGCATCCGCTTTCAGTAACAATAATGGGTATGTTGTTAAATCCCAGATCTTCCATGGCAAAATACATAGTGCCAACCATGGCCTCAAACATGTTTTTTCAGATGCTATCTCCGTCCCTCACTGTTGGAGCTGTGGATACAAACAATGCATAATCTAAACTGATATCGGCATTTTCAAGGTAGCCAAAATAGGGATAGATATTGGCCATGAAAGGAGAACCAGGCTGGTAGAGGAATTGCAGAACAGACCTCATCTCATCCTTTACTCAATTGTTGAAAATCCCCTTCGATGGAAAAATGGACATGGGTATAACTGCCCTGCCATGAGTGGTGGACACCTTGATATTATCCTGCACATTGGCATTCTCAAGAGCAATTTGCATGCTGTTCATAGCTGGAAGCACATACAGTCCATACTGAGCCTTTTCTACAGCCTCGTTACCCACTACAGTGTATTTTATATTGGTGGCAGGATAGTAGGGCTTAATGTAGTCATAAACCCACTTGTTTGCTAATTCATGGTTGAAGGAAATGTTCTGCAATTCATAAACCCATAATTATGTCAATCCCAGAGGAAGTACATGAGGCTCTGCATTAGAATTACAAATTTCTCTGATGTTGTTAAATCCCAGAGCTTCCAAGGCAGAATAAATAGTGTCAAGTTTCAACAATGGCCTCAAACAAGTTGGTGTAGATGCTATCTCCGTCCCTCACAACCAGAGCTGTGGATTCAAACAATGCATAATCTAAACTAATATTGGCATTTTCAAGGTAGCCAAAATAGGGATAGATATTGGCCTTGTAAAGAAAGCCATGCTGGTTGAGGAATTGCAGAACAGACCTCATCTTGTCCTGTACTCTATTGTTTAAAATCCCCTATGATGGAGAAAAAGAAATGGGTATAACTGCCCTTCCATGAATGGTGGAGGCCTTGATATTATCCTACAGATTGGCGTTCTCAAGAGCAAGTTGTATGTTGTTCATAGCTGGAAGCACATACAGTCCATACCGAGCCTTTTCTAAAGCCTCGTTACCCACAACAATGTATTTTATATTGGCGGCAGGATAGTAGGGCTTAATGTAGTCATAAGCCCACTTGTTTGCTAATACCTGGTTGAAGGAAATGTTCTACAATTCAAAGTTAGCCACACCCACAATTATGTCGATCCCAGAATTTGCAAAGGCCTCCGGTACAAGAGGCGCTGCTTTGTAAATATCCTCAATTTCCCATGTTGTTGTTCTGCATTAGAATGACAACTTCTGCCGGTGGCAAATTATCTCCCATCAGGCCATTGTTCACTCCTATTTTCTCAGCACTTGCACAATAAGGCAACACAGGCCGGGAGCAAGGAGGGGCATAGACAGGATTTTTATTTGGGTAAAAGAGGCCAAAGTGGTGCTCTGTCTCATCTCCTGACTTCATATTCTCATTAAAAAGAGGAAAGATGCAAACCTCCATGCTCCTTGCTGGTCTCTTTGGCGTCCCTGCCTTGGACAACACATGTTTGACCAGATTATTGTTGTAAGTCTGGGCATTTTCAATTGTAGCAACCATGGCTTTTTCTGCAGTCCCACAAGAGGGCCATCCGCTTTCAGTACCAACAATGGGTATGTTGTTAAATCCCAGAGCTTCCATGGCAGAATAAATAGAGTCAACCATGACGTCAAACAGGTTTTTGTAGATGCTATCTCCGTCCCTCACAATCAGAGCTGTGGATTCAAACAATGCGTAATCTAAACTAATATCGGCATTCTCAAGGTAGCCAAAATAGGGATAGATATTGGCCATGTAAGGATAGCCATGCTGGTCAAGGAATTGCATAACAGACCTCGTCTTATCCTGTACTCCATTGTTGAAAGTCCCCTTCGATGGAAAAAGGGGCATGGTTATAACTGCCCTGCCATGAGTGGTGGAGACCTTGATATTATCCTGCAGATTGGCATTCTCAGGATTAATTTGTATGTTGTTCATGGCTGGAAGCACATACGGTCCATACTGAGCCTTTTCTAAGGCCTCGTTACCCACAACATAGTATTTTATATTGGTGGCAGGATAGCAGGGCTTAATGTAGTCATAAACCCACTTGTTTGTTACTTCCTGGTTGAAGGAAATATTCTGCAATTCGAAATTAGCAACACCCACAATTATGTCGATCCCAAAATTTGCAAAGGCTTCCAGTACAAGAGGCTTTGCTTTCTAAATCCGCACTTTCCCAATGTTTTTGTTCTGCATTAGAATTACAACTTTCTCTGCCGGTGGCAAACTATCTCCCATCAGACCATGGTTCACTCCTATTTTCTCAGCACCTGCACAATAAGGCAACAAAGGTCAAGAGCAAGGAGGAAACTCCTCAACCTCACTAATTGATCCAGCTGTTGTAGTCTTTATTCCTTCAATGACAAATCTTTTCGGAACAGGGGAACACATAAAAAAGAATTAAAAAAGGGTTGGGGGGTGTAGTTGGTTGGTAAGGCATTTCCGTTACGGCTCTGCCGGTCAAGTGTTCGAGTCCCTCCCGGCCCTGTGGTACCGGTATTAGTCGTGTCTAGCCAGCGGTGCCGGTTACGTTAAAAAGTTTACCCGGCTTTAATAAAGTGAAAAAAGAATTAAAAAAATTGGAAAAAAATATCAAACACGCTAGAATCAGGGAGACAGACAAATAAGGTTCCAATGCCACATCAGTGAGAGGATAAAAGAAAGAATTAACCTAAGGTTCCAATGCCACATCAGTGAGACGATAAAAGAAAGAATTAACCTAGGCTCACCTCTTTTTGTTTCTAAACATTATTAGTTTGTCTCAGAAAATGTCGATTTGCGATTGTCGAAGTCAACCAAGAATTTATTCACAAGCGTTTCCCAACTATGTAGACCACTCCAACCTAATCGTTCCCATTCTTAAATGGCCAAATTCTTCTTTTTTCCAATAGAAAAACAAGCTATTTCCAAGAATACCTTTTTCTCTTGGTCATCTAAAGCATCATAACTTACTTTTAGCCTCTCAGTGATGCGAGGTTGGGCAATATTCCGGATTGAGACTCCCAATAATCTTTGATATATGAAGGGAAGCAGTATGCATTGCTTCTTGTATTGTTTATGACAAGAAATCGCCCAATTCCAGCTCTTCCGTGTCCAGGAAAGCTCGCAGTCCCTAGTCAGTGAGGGCACGGTAGATAGCACTGGGAAAGGGTGTATTTGACATTAGGTCCGTGATGATTAATGAATACATCGAAGAGCAGCGTGGAGGATGTAGAAGTAGAGGCAGATGGTGGGGAAATTCCTTCAAAAACATCAGGAAGCTCATTTTCTAGTTTCCGATCCGTAGTAGAAGTGGTTGCCGTTGAATTCAACCCAGCTAAAGAAGGGGAATCAAAGTAAAATGAATGGAGGGTTTACAGGGAACGGCTAATTTGGTAAAAGAATAGGAGGAGAATGAGGTGGGAAGGGGGGTGAATATTTGAATGGCTGCTCTTATTTTTTTTAAGGTTTTGAGGATAGGTTTGTCTTCAATTAAATTTATTTATTTATTTTTAAATAAAAAATTTGTAATAAAATATTTCTAATTTCTCTCAATAATATATATTATAATTAAAAAAAATGACTCCTTCAATAATTAATTAGTCTTTATCATAGGACCCTCATTTAATAAAGATAAGAAGTGATGGTGAGAACCCCCACCTAATAAAGATAAGAAGTGAACACACACTTAGAACGAGTGGTTGTGGTTTTAAGTAAGAAAGTGGTAAGGGAGAAGAAGTATGTGTGGAAAAATTGTATAAAGGTGAGGTTCGGAAAAAGGGGTTTGACAATGACAATTATAGAGTAGTAAGTGATTAATTCGTTAGTGTATTCAAAAATCGATAATAATGGGGGTGAATATTTTACATTTTTGTAAATATGGTTTGATAAATTGGTTAGGCATTAGGAGTCTAAATTAGCAGTCACAAGTTTAATTCATTTACAAGTCACGGCGAGAACATACCGCCCAAGTTAATTTCAGCTCATATAGATTTTTTTATAAAATAATTTAAATATTTTATTAAGAATGAATATTCAAATTTTATAATTTAATGTTATGATTTGATTCTTTATAACGCTTTTAGACTCTTTCTTTATAAATCTTGAATACTGTAAACCATAGATTATAGTTCATCTTCAAAATTTTAATCAGTAGATATCTATATGGTTTTCCAATTAAAAAAATAAAAACTTAATTATAATCAAATAATAATAAATATATACATAAGAAATCTAAAAAGAAATAAAATATAATTTCTATAATTATCATGATAATTTAATTGTGAAATTCTCACACATATTGTTATAAATAGGGCTCTTAAGATATCAATCTCGTTAAATTTGGTACAACGCTACTCATTATTGTTGTGATCTTTCAAATGGTGACTATGATACACAACCTAAAGAAATATGAACAATTCTTAGTTTATTTCTTCGAGTACCTATCTTAAGCATTCAATTCTTCTATGCAACAAACACTGCATAGGATCAAATGTGGTTGGTATGCTAGGGCTTCAACTCTACTAGGCCTTGTAGATATTGACATTGATAGACTCCATCTATGAAAAATTTCAATTGACATTCTAGTTTCTATCCAAAAGGAAGATTGATACTAAAAATATAATTGTTTGTATTCAACATAATAATAAAAGTACATAGAGATGAGGGTATATATAGCTGAAACAAAAGTTAACCCTCATTTTCTTATTGGCCAAACTAATGGTGGCATTTACAAAAGGTGTTAACACACATGACCATCATACAGGGCCTATTTTAATATTTGCATCATCACTTATTATATTTAATATTTTTACCAACACTTATTTAAATTATTATTGAATTAAATCTTCTAACATTTCTCCTCTTAATTCATCATAGCCTTAAGAGTACAAGAGAGAAAATTTATGAATGCCACAAACTTCTCACGTGCAAATGACTTGGTGATGACATTTGCACATTGACCTTGAGTGGGGAAAGATTATAACTGAATGTTGTGTTTTTGAACATGCTTGCATATGAAATGGACTTGAACCTTGATGTGTTTCATACACCCATGAAATACTATATTACAAACAAGTTGCAAAACACCTTGACTATCATAGTACAGAATCACCGATTGCTCCTGTGGTACTCCCAATCTTGTAATTATGTGATGTAGCCATATCACTTTGCAGATAGCTCCTCCTATTACATGATATTGTGCCTTAGGTGAAAATCGAGAAAAAAAAATATTTATTGCTCTCCCATGAGATAAGACCATATCCTAGAAAGAAAATAAATCTATATGTGAACTTCCTGTCATCAACAGAACTTTCATGATCTATGTTTATGTATCATGTCAAGAAGAAATTAGCATTCTTATGGTATTCTAGGCTATGCTCCAAATTACCATGAATATATAGATCAATATACACTTTGTTGCTTTCCAGTGGCTCACCTTTGGTCCCTGAATGACTCTTAAAAAATAACTGACATAATAGTTGATATGTGACCTAGTGTAAGTTAAGTAAATAAGACTCCCAATCAACTGATGATAGAGAGTAGTATTTATTGGTGGTGACGGATTTGATGAGACAATTGAAGTCTTATCTCCATAGGTGTTGCAATAGGCTTACAATCCAACATCTAAAATTTCTTGAGCATTGTCTTGGCATATTCATTTTGAGACATAAATATGCGATGTCTCTTTTTCCATACCTCCAAACTAAAAAAATAGTGTAGTAGCATGATATTTGCCTCGTCAAATAATTATTTAAGATCATTCTTTGTTGCATCAAGCATCTTCACTGAGTTGCCAATGATGACTAGATCGTCAACATATACTATCAAAATCACAAGAAGCTATGAGTCAGTAGGCTTATGAGAGTGTGTACAAGTTGTTATGAGTCGATAAGCCTTCAAATCTTCACCACACCCAATAAATATACATTCTAAATCTTTTTATCCAACTTATTCCTATTCTTCTTTAAAATGTTCATATTCGATTTGTAACAAAAAACATGAAGATGAGAGATATAAGTTTATTCCCTGACCATGCTTCCATTGAAATGACACCATCAAGAGCTTTGGTGTGTACATAGTTCAATAATCAAACCACTATGTGAACTACTTCTATGCAATATGGATGTGTCAAGTGGGCATCTTTCAATGTGCATCACATCATTTCAATACTAACACGATTCCATCGCTCAACAACACCATTTTGTTGTGGCATATAAGGAGTAGTTAGCTAAGGTGAATGCCATGTACTTTCAAAAATACCAAGAATTATTTGTTGGTGTATTATCCCCATGATATGAGCGAAAGATATGTATATAATGATCAGATTGTCGCTCAACTAGAGATTTGAACTGTTTGAATACTTGGAAGGCTTGATCTTTGGTCTTCAAGTAGTATACCCACATTTTGTGTGAGTAATCATCAAAAAATATTTGAAAATATTTAAATCCATTGACACTAAGAGCTAAATATTTAATGTGCAACATATCTAATGGTCTAGTTTCCTGATGTGTACTTGTGACAAATGAAGCTCTATGTTGTTTTCAAGCTAAATAATTAGAGAACAAATTAGTTATATTTTTTAGTGAGTGAAGGCCTCTCACCATGTTGTGTCTACTTAATGTAATCAAGTACCTAAAGCTAAAATGTCCATAACTTATGTATCCAATATTGTTTGAGCTTGAAACTTTGACAACTAGATCTTGATTATCTTTTTGGACAACTTTAAGTTGAAACATTTTGGCTACACTAGAAGCTCTTGCAATAATTTTCAAGCTTTGAGACTTTTCTCAAATGAGACACAAAATTTTAATCATTTTTTGGTTAAATTCAACTTTAAGGTTGTGATCAAGCAATTGATTGATAGATAATACATTATTTGTTAGGCCTAGAACATATATGATGTCATTAATTGTACATACATGATTACCAAGTGGTAAGGAAATGCCATTTTTACCTTGGACACAATATGATGTGTTATATCCAAGGGATACATTACCATGATATGATGAATGGTTCAAAGTGGTGAATCAAAATTTTGGCCAGTCATGTGCCTTTTCACATAAGAATGCACATACTAGATTGAATTTGGAGGAGGGATCTCCTCAGTTGTCTATGTAGCATTGACAAAATCCTCATATGAGGAATCTTTTTCTTCTATAATGTTCCCATGTTGATGCTGTGAGGAAGGCTTATGTTTCCACATGTGTGTGGACTATGGCTTTTCCTAAATTTGTCCTTGTGGAGATTGTTGTTGTGTGGGCTTCTTGTTGATGAAATTTTTGTAAATGCATTATATCAACAATCATTAAGTTCATGACTTGTCTTTCCAAATATTAGACATACCTTTTATGAACCAAGTTTGTTCCCTTGATGGTGTTGTTGATTGTTATGTTTAGGGCATTGTTTTGAAGGCTTAATAGGCCTTTTCCCCTTCTTTTGTGATGTAAGTGTGTGTTCTTATTCATTAGCTTCTGCTATGTACATAGATTCTTCTTTTTGTAACAAATTAACCAACTTTTAAAAAGTTGGTTTCATCTCTAAAATATTCAGAATAGTCAAAACGATATTGTAGGTGGGGAGGGGTAGTGATTTTAAGATGGTAGGTACCATGAATTCATCTAAATCTTGGACAATGCTTAGTGTGTTGGAGCATGAAAAAGAAAAAATTGAACTTTTTTACCTATCTTCAACTTGAGATAGTGGAGCTATCTTTGTAAATGAAGAATGGTATTCTAGTTCTTAGCCTCATAGACAGTGTTGAGTTTGTCACAAGCATATTTGGTTGAAGTATCATTTTTGGATATGAGGTTTTACTTCATTTGATACCCCAAACATAATGATCAACTTTGCATTATGGTTTGATTTGTCAAACTTATGCTTCTAGTCAATGTTTGTGTCATGTCGGATATATGAGACATCAACAATCGACCAAATATCATCAAATTTCAGGTGAGTTTTCACCTTGGTTTTCTATCCATCATAATTATCACCATGAAGAAGTTATGAATCTAGAAAAATAAATCTTAGACCATTTCCATCCATTTGAATAAAATTATTTGTGGGAGATGGATTGGTTCCTTATTTCTCCAATAAGTCTTCGTTTCTATATACCATCAGACTGATTTACCAAAATTATCAACATGCTCAACCTTCCTCTATACCTAGAGGTACATTAAAGAATCTCATCCTTTCTATATACCCATTGATGTGTGAAAGAGACATTAAAACACATGAGAGAAGAGTGACACATGGTACTTAGGTTGTACATGAAAATGATTCATTCTATCAATGACACCTGCTTATATAAAAATCCTTATAAGTGGGCATAACTTCCCAATATAGTCAGAATTTAAAACTTTTGATATTTACATCTAATAATAGTGATGAATGGGTAATGAAGGGAAAGGTACAAATGAAATTGTGATCCTTATTTCTCCCTGGTGATTTAAAGGGAAGATGCCACAAATGTCATTTTTGCATCTATTAGGCATTGGATTTAGTAGTTCAACATGATGACTTTATTAATAAAAATGAACTAGAGGCACCACATATACCGAACATTACATGTATGTAAAATGCACAACTCTATAGAGTTAAAAAAATTCTTGATCTATTTGTTTTATGCCATTGATTTAAAAAATAAAATTCTGTCCAAAAATATATTTAAATTTTTATTTTCAACTGTACAAAACAACACCTGATTTTCTCACCCAGAATAATTTTTTTTCATAGGTTGCACATAAAAAATCATCAAAAATCAAGTTGGTAGGGTCAAGTTTAGATCACGATATCTCCATTGATACTACTCAGAACCTTAGTGTGACCACTTTTTATAAAGCTCTTGAAGTCCTATTTCTAGCTATGAAAGAATTGTTTGAAGCAGGTATGTGTAATTAGCAATTTTTTTTGAAAGATAGTCACGATTTTTAGAAAATAAATCTCTGCAAATCTCCAAATGATTTCCCAACTTTGTTAGGAAATAAATAGAATTACTTTCTCTATTTTCTATATCTTGTCTCAAGAAATAAAGAAAAATATTAAAATTCCTATGCAAAGAATTTGAGCACAATGGTGATCCTCTTTCTTTCATTCTCACTCTTCCTTTGATATGTTTCTCGATCAACTTAGATATGAATATTTCCACAAGAAATGTTATGGTCCTTGTAATTATAATTAATCTCTTTCCTCATCTGTATACCTCTGATGGCTTTCTATCCTCTAAAGTAATATGTTTAATGCTTTGTAGCCTTCCAAAAAAATAAACAAAGTAGATCTAGATCTAGAAAAAAAATCCAATGAAGAAAATAAGGTATGTTTCTCCTTTTAATTGTAAAAATTCTGAGTTCCTGAGGCTCATAATTAAAATTTTCATGTCTCTTTGTTCTCCTTGCCCCTGCTCTAATACCAAACGATAGAAAAATATAATTTCTTGTATTCAACATAATAACAAAAGTACATAAATATGAAGGTATATATAACTAAAACAAGAGGTATCCCTCCTTTTCTTATTGACCACACTGATGGTGGTATTTACAAAATGTGGTAACACATGTGACTATCCTATAAATTCACATTTAGTATTTTCACAATCACTCATTACATTTAATATTTTTACCAACATTTATTTAGAATATGATCTAATTAAATATTCTAATAGAGAGAAATAGGGGTATCAGAGATGATATCTATAAAACCTATCTTTAGTACACATTATACCAATTATCTTGCACTTTAAGGGTTTTTCTAGTAGAATTTAGAATTTCTTCGCACCACTTCTACATAGACACATCACCATATTCCTCAAGTACATCATATTTTTTAGATTTATTCTTTGGATCTTAAAACCAATTATCAGTGTGTATATATCTGTTTTACTTACTAATAGATTATGGGACAATTATTTTGACTCTTCATAGACTTGTAAAAATCTCTCTAGATCTTCATAGTTTATGAGGATAATGCTTTGCACTTGTGAAATTGTCTATTTTATTCACCTTGTTTCAGAGGACAATATATTTTTAGATACATGTTATTTTAAATTTCTAAGTTGGGTCGATTTGCACATGAATTCCCTATTCCTGGTAGTTTTTCAATCTTATGTACCAATTTTAGCATTTAAAAAAAAAATAATATGATTATTTTATCTTTACTTACTTTAAAAGTGACAAAGATGGCCCCTGTAATGGTGCAATTTCATTCATTTCTTATTTTGTTCAAATACTTGTCTTTAAAATTAAAACATTATTTATTTTGTGTATAGATTAATATGAAGAGTGAAGAAATTTTCAAATTTCATAAAATTAGAAAGATACATGGTTGGTCCATTAATGAAAACTAATATTATCATATGTGAATTAATTTCATAAAATTGGAAGGCAGGGGTTTTGGGTCATCGTTTCACAAGCAAGAATACTTTGCAAATATGCATTTTTCATAGTTTGAGCTTATTTTAAAATTTATATATCTTATAGAAAAATCTGGTTGCATGTCAAGAGATAACATTCTTGAGACACTTATATCTATTTTGTGTTATAAGGGGAATCGACACCTCAATAATAATATATCTCAACATCTTTTACACAAATTTATCCAAGAGATGTATGCTAGTAGTGTCCATGAGCATTGTGTTTTACTTTAACATATAATATTAAGATTTTCATAAATTAAATGTGTAATATATATTACATTAAATGATAGTAAACAAAGCATTTTAAAATCATCCAAATGTGTAATATATGCAAGATAAAATGATAAATAAAGAATCTTTTACTAGTCATTAAAATGTGTCATGTACATCATATAAAATGTGAAATAGCGAGTAATTTCATATTCATAGAAAAAAAAATTAATATGTACATCACTTTATTTATCTTCTAACTTTAGTTTGTCTTCCTCAAATTTCATTTTGGAAATTCCTTTCCCTTTTTTCATCTTTTCATAGCAGTCATATATAAATGGAGGAAATATTCTTAGTCATTCCAAGGAATTTGCATGAGAGATAGCTACAAAAGTTAACCATGTACTTTCATGTGTTCCTATATCAATTGCAACTTTCAAAGGAATCAAACCTTGTGATTTGTGTATTGCTAATGACCAAGCCAACCGTAAGATTAGTTGGTGTTTAGGTCTCATTTGTATATGTTTTGTATTGTAATTATTTTTGGACTTTCATCTTCAAATAGTATTCCAGAGTAACTGATAAATTTGACCATAACTTATGTCGGTGGTTCTAGTGGGGCATTGTTGACCCCCTAATTTTTTACCTAATTATAGAATTGTGAAAATCCATATGAGACACTCAAAGGGTTCAAAGGAGGTGTAGATTTTTAAGAATTGGTGTATAATTGTTAGGGTCACAAGATAAGTAAAACATATGAAGCCCCATTTTTGACAAAGTCCAACAATACACAATCTTAACATAGATGCAAACATGAGCCTGTGTAGATATACCAAGAAACCCGAGACTACTCAAAACATATTATTGACTAAGTCATGGAATGCAGTAATGGTAGCAAAATGGTCGATGTGAAATAAGGAGAATAATAAATACAAAGGAGGTTGCATAAATCGTAAAGTGCAGAAGAATGAACACTAGTCCATGTTGGCAGAGTGAGTCTATAAGGGAAGCCATTAATACAAACTTGTTGGAATGAATTTTGAGAGAAACTAGCTTAGCATGACACATATATAGGAGTTTATTTAGTCAAGGACATTGATTGTAAAGAAGTTAAACATTGTTGTTTATAGAAAGTAGTTGTGCATCATACGGGGTGCACATTAATTGTATTTAACCACAAGATGTTGGCTTGCAACTATAAAATCCACCCTTGATTCTTATAATAGGTTGTTGACACCATATGATAAGTATTTGATGTTATCATTTGTATAATGTTGATTATGTTGTCAAAATGTTAAAACTTATGTACACTGAACACTTGGGTGAATTTTAATTTGGAGATTAATGAGAAGATACAAGATTTATATAATGATTGTTTATCTCCATGTTCTTCTATTCTGTTGGTGTTTATACTTATTTTAGTTATGGCTTCATGAATGTCATCTATCCAAATATTAAGTATTTATGCTACTATGATATTTTTTTATATGAGCAACGTTGTATTCACACATGTATGAATAAGTGTTTGTTCGTGCCTTTACCACATTGAGTGAACAAGATATTTGGTATCACATCTTCCTATGACTAACATAATTATGCCTTAGTGATATCTCTATTTGAATTTGGTGAGTGCACAAGCCACTTGAATGATATGTTGACACAATGAACATTAAGTGTTTAGGTACACACAAGTGGTGCATAACCAATGGTATGTGTAAATATACCCAACATTTTGGTTTAATTTTTGAGATTTAATTGAATTGAATCTAGAATATGGTGAATAAATATGATTTACTGGATTTCATTTTAAAAGTATTGAGAATTGGTTCAAGCATTTGTAGTGTAGTTTTACAATGAATCATCCTAATAAGGAGTGGGAAAAATAACATCTATATGACACTCTATAAAAAAAATTATTTTGTGAGCTCCATAGATACTTGCATGCATGGTTCACTACATATGTTATGGGTAGAAGTACAAATTATGGGAAAAAATACCCTTGGATAGAAGCCCAGATTGAGCAAATACAATGTATGGATTTTTTTTGGACTAGAACCATCGATGTTTTGTGGAGAGGTGCCCTGACCAACTAATTTTTGGAAATTATAAAGTCTACTTATTCATATCTAGAGGAAGTAGAGCACTAATTTATGTGCAATAAAATGGGGTTATACATAACAAAATTACCTTTAGAAATAAATAATATAATGGTATATTATGGGATTGAATATATACCCATAAAAAAAATTAATTTACACGTGATTTGAGTAGATGGTAGGAGAGGTGGGAATTTTTTTCATGAAGAGTTTTTTAAAAGGCAAGAACTGAATTTTTAGTAAAGAGATCCTAGATGCTCCTGAACACAGGTAATGTAAGTATGGTGAAAAGTGGAAAAGAGTGATCATGGTTAAGGACCCTAAAAAAGGGAGGAGTTGAGTTAAGAAGATGTTTAAATGACCTTATCAGATTTGAGATGGCATGAGGATGATGTATACATTGAGGAGATGTGCTTTAGTGAGGAGGAAGTGCACACCATTGAGTAAGACAACATTTTGAGACAAATGGGTGAATTTTACTGGAATCCTAGAGACATGGAGGACCACATGATTGAGGATTTGTCCACCTATATTATACCTAAATAAATTTCTCATGTGCTTCATTCAAAATGGAAGAAATTAATGGGAATAGGCATGATTTATCTCAAATAGTAGAATTTAAGAGATAGGAAGTGATAAAGAGTATCTTCCACCAAGTAGTCCCTAACAAGCCTCTAGGACTATTGGTTACATCATCATTAAACATCACATATCCCAACTATATTGGGCATGCCACTAAGTGAATGTGTTAATCCAGCCATGCAAATAAGTAGCACCACATTAGGGGGAGAAACAATGACATGTCTTATAGTGTCCACCCAAGGCACTAATCCAACTATGACGCAACTCAGTGTGGGGATTGGCAGAGTAGTTACCCAAAGAGGAATAAGTGTGGGTGGCATGGGAGGAGGAAATTTTATAGGTATCCAAAGTTCAAGTTCATAGGAAATAACTAGTGCCTAATAGCACCAATAACATAATATTTACCTCAACATTTCATATATGAAATGTCATTAAGCCTATTAGAGTAAAAAAATGTGAAAAATGTTTCAAAGCATATCCACATGTGTAAGATAATTTGTCACCCCAAAGGTGTCACCATGTCAAAAAGAAAGGCCAACAAACTCTTGACCACATTGCTAGACTGTGGCATATGTGGTATCACAAGTATGATTGAAACCAATCCATTGTAGCTAATGATCACTTGACTAGATAAAAGAGGCATTTCTCAAATAATTTAACATTCCTAAATTTTAACAGTATAGAATATCTCCTTTGAAGGAGATAAAATACAAACTGAATAAGAGTATTTAGGAGTATGATGTAAGGTTTGAAACCTTAATATCTGATCTCTCATATGAGATACATCGAGTTCAAGATGCACAATGATTTTTTTGAGGGTTATTTTTACCTTTTAGATATGTTTTATCTATGAAGAAATTCATAGAGCCAAGATATAAACTAGAAATTGCACTAAGTATTGAGATAGTTGGTATCATGGACACAAGGAACAACCCCTTAATGGAGGCACAAATAACAATAATTTATTCTCAATCACACAAATTAACTTCCAATAGTGCACATGATACTTGCAGTGTTCAATGGTGCACTGATTGGGAAGTTAAAGGCCATAACAAGAACATATGTGTAATGACATGACTCAAATATTGTGAGATTTTTATTAAGATTAATGCCAAAATTGAAGGATTAACATTAAAATGATAAAAAAATAGAGCATAAAATTAATTCATATTACCTCACAAGAAAGCAATCTAAAAAATAAGAGAGACAAGAATTGACAAGTGGGGAAACTGTCAAAATAGAGAAAAACCCCATAATCTGTTAGAAGGCTTATAAATAATGATCTCCAATTACAATAACAAGTAGAATCCAAGATGAAGTGATAAAATAATGGCCTCAAGACAAAATAGGCATCTCAAGATAGCTAGATAAAGTTGGTGTAGAATAGAGGATGAAAGGGATTTTTAAATAGAGTAAGAGGAAGGATGAGGGAGTTAATAGAATCCCATCATGGCCTTACAAGGCCTCCTTAGTGTGTGCAAAATGCCCTGTTCCTCAAAGAGTGAAGGGAAGTGTGTGACATGTGGGGGGGGGGGGGGGTTTACCTAAGAAATTAACTCAAATAATCCTACAAAAGGACAAAAGAGGTGAGAGACACCTCATAAATCTAGGATAAAGTGACTTGTTTATAATATGAAATTCACACCTAAAAGAGACTTAGGATAAGCCTAAAGCAGTAGAGTGAACCTAAATAAGGTTAATCTCCAACAATTTATCATTAGGACCATGATGCACACATGTGTACCTTATTATAGAGGACAACATAGATGAAGGTTTCACTATAATACAAAATATACAAAGCTTTCACCCACAATACTAGAAATTGTCAAGTGATAGACGAAATTCATGAGGCATGCAAGAGAGGAGAATAATAGATGAATGGAGGTTTATCACATCAATAAGAGGGTAGATATGGGTGTGAAAACCCATACCTAGGAAGAGATGGTTAGTTTGGTGGATGGAAATATCCCATTGCACTTACTACAAATGTGGCTCCCCTAATCATTATCAATAAGACTGCCCAAAATTTCCAACTTATGGATACTACTAGGGAGAGTATAGGCTAGAGGAATGTCCTAACTATTAACACAAAAATAAGACAATGCCTAATATATTTTTTTAACATGAAAAATTAAGTGTTATAAAATAAAGGAAATAGTTACAATGTATATTGAACAACTTATATCCAAACCACATAAAGTGGATCAAATAATCTAAAATTCGTAAATATGCAAAATATCATATTGCCTCTAACTACTCCTAAATTATTCAATTTGGGGAAATAATATTCCCTCAATAGAAAATCATGCCATAAACATAGGGATTTATTATTATCACTTGGATAACCATGATATATAAAATAAAATAAACTATTACATTTATTTATTACTTATCCACATGGTGAATTAAGCTAGATTAATCCTAACATTCCCCCCCTTAATTAGACATACTTTGAAGTGAACAAGAGATAAATTATCTGAATGCCTCAAATTTGGGATGTTCAAGAGACTTCGTGAAGAAATCTACATGTTTATATTCTATTAGGCAATGTTGGAGATGGATGTTTTTGTTTTGTACATGTTCATGAATGAAATGTACTTGCACCTCAATGTGTTTAGTGCACTCATGAAAACATGGATTCTGAACAAGTTTCACTACTCTTGCATTGTCAACATATAGGATTATTGGATGATCATGTGATATTCCTAATACTTCAAGTATCTATTGAATCTAAATAACTTCAAAAATCGCTCATGGTGTTGTGTGATATTTAGATTCTGTGGAGGACCTCAAAACATAATTGTTCATCTTACTCCCCCATGATATAGATCCAAATCCCAAAAAGAATACAAATCTTAAAGTGGATTTCCTATAATTAATGTTCCTTGCATAATCTGAATTTGTATATCCTATCAAGAATAAGTTATCATTCTTCTTGTATTCTAAGCCAAAATCCATGATTCCAATGATGTATCTCAATATCCACTTTACTTCTTTCCAGTGACAAACCCTAGGTTATTTCATTAATAGTGAAATATAACTAACTACATTGATAATATCTATCCCATTGTAGCTCAAGTAGATGAGACTCCAAATCAAATGTTGATAGAGAGATACATTTATTTGTTGTGATGGATCTATGTGAGATAATTATAGTCTTGTTTTCATAAGTGTATAGTCCATCATTCAAAAATTCCTATGTGTTGTCTTGGCATATTTCAACTAAGAAACAAAGATATGATTCTACCTTTTATAGACTTAAATTCTAAAATAATAATGCAGAAGCCCAAGATCTATCATACCAAATGATCAGTTTCAATATTTATTTATTGACTTAACCATCCTAACTGAACTTCTAGTGATGACTAGATCATCTACATATACTACAACAATCACTATCTCCTCCATTAATTTTTGAGATAGATATTAGGATTGTGTGGACTCCTTTTAAATTCATGATGTAAGAGATGCTCTTCAATTTTTTTTTACCATGCTCTGGGGTCTTGTTTGAGACTGTACAATGACTTTATGAGTCTACACACTTTTTCCTCTTTTACAAGTATGATAAAAACCTTTTGGTTGAGTCATGTAGACTTATTCCTACAAATCCCCATTAAGACAGGCATTTTTTACATCTATTTGATAGACTTTCCAACCAAATTGTGTAGCTAGATCAAGAATCATTCTAATAGTTTTGATCTTAGCTATGGGAAGCAAAAGTCTCCTCATAGTCAATGCCTTCTTTATGAGCATATCCCTTAGCTACTAGTATGGAAATTATTGAGAAGAATTTAGTCATTAAAATTCATTTTTTTGTCAATTAGAATTCAATGTATATGTTTTTTCTTTGAGAGGGCAAACATCTTGGCATTGTGATTTTTAACATCACCATTCTTGTGAAATAAGTATGGAAATGTTGGGCCATAAGGAGAAGGTCTATGACATATTCTATTTAAGTATTCAATGTCTAATGTAGTCTATTGATAAGTTATTATCCAATTTAGAATGGAAAAAAATTACATGTCACTTTGTAAAACAATTTGTTGTAGTTGAAATCACTTTACATTGCTAAGACAAAAACTATATGGAATTATTTCTACACACAAGATTGGTTATTCAAAATCCCATTTGTCTTGAATAGGTTCTATTTGATAAAATCACTAACAAAGATAATGTCAATATTTTTAAATGGTTTTGTCGGTGTATGCATGATTTTTCGAAGTCTTTTGTCTATATTGCAAAGGATAGGCTTCCTAGTAGAGATATTTCATCAATGAGTAGTAATCATAATTGTTAATAATATTTGCTTAAGATAACTAAAGTATTTGAATCCAATGATAAAATTTGTGTAAATGTGTATGGAAATTGAAAAATAGAATGTGTGGTTAGACCATTTGCATTGTATGTAGCTTTTTCAGTGTATGCAACAATTATTAATTTTATTTTCAAAGGATAACTTTCAAGTTGCTTGTTGTATAACCATGCTAAATTTTCATATATTAATTTTGTAGTGAATTTTTCCCCTATGCTATCTATTCCTATTAAAATAAAAATATTGTGGTATTTGGTGCTAGTGCTTTTCTTATTGCAATGTCTTTGACACTGAGTTATTTTTTATTCAATTGCATTTGTAACTTTAAGTACTATTCTTTGCTCACTAGAAATGGTTGGTTAGTTGTTTAAAATGTTTTGAATTGTTGATTCTTGAGTGATTTGATACCTCTTATGCAATTTAAATAGAACACTATGTCATATGATTCATATTCAATATAGTTTTTATTATTGTCTTTGTGTTTATCGATGGCAAATATTATGGAAAAAACAATGTCTAGATTTTATGTAGTAGTGTCAATATTACCCCATTTTGCTATGTGTTGTGTAGTAAACATGGTTTAAATTTTGTCTATTTGTGCCTTATGAATAAGGTATGTCCCAGCCCATGTATTGAAACCTTTTTTCAATGTCTCCTCATTGTCACGATATGGTATAAACAACATCATTTTTCTATATAATAGTTTTCAAGATCTATGTGCGTATTGTATCTAACATTTTGACTGATATGTGGTTTCTTTGTCTCTTTCTATTTGCATATTTTCTTAAGTAATATGATACATATTCAACCAAAGATATGTGTTTTAAATGCATTGGTCTTAAAACATATTTTTCTATAGGATAAGCACATATTATGTCTTCTGAAATATCTAGTTCCTGTGCTAATAGTTTTAGACCCTTCAAAATGTATGTTCTTTTGTCTATGGTGATGTGTTTATGAAATTTTTTTTTCTTGAATTATAATGTAGTGGAAATGAAAGCACAATGTGGGCAGCTTGGTGACTAGACATTTGTTGATATTTTAGAAGAACATTTTTCAATATTTTAATGGCATGTAGATTTTTTTCATTGTTATGAGTTCTTTCATCACACACTTTTCAAAATGTATTTATCAATATAGTGTTATTATAGGATATTAATTTCCTAATTTTTAACTTACTTAGGTGTTATTTTTTTGTAGATGTTTATCCCACATTCATGAGGATGATGAGTTTATGCCTTACTTCCACTTATATTGGGGAAGTTAGTCCCACATGCATGGGATGGTTAGGATTATCCTATCTTCTACCTATTTTTACATCTCTATTATAAACTATTTGATAGAGTGGATAATAGATAATTTATTCTTTGTGTGCAATGCATTAGCTTCATGGCTATGATAATGGATTCAGGGAGAGATCTTGGTTAAAGAGTGGTTTCCAACTACCATTTTTTGCATTGTTATTTACTCCATATATATGTTGTCTAATTCCTTTTTAGATCTAAGTTTTTTCATATTCAAAACACCTCTATTATGTAGAGTTTTTGGTTTTAAATATGCTTATATCTGTTGGGTTTAGATCTAATTAGTCATAATGATTTACATTTGAGTTACCTAGATTTGTTGTGTTGACCATACATATTTTTTGAAGAAATTATATTTTTTTCCAAAAATCATGATTATCTTATAGATTAGTTTCTCTTCACATGTGTCTGATTCTAAAAAATCTTTCACAACTGGAAAGAGGACTTTGAGAGGTTTCCACAAAGTGGTCATAATAAATATTCTAATCAATATACAAGGAGATATGAGGCTCTAAATTTAACCCTCTAATTATTATTATTATTTTGCAATTTTTTATGCGTAATCAAGAAAAACTTGTATTTAAAGTGAAAAATCAGCATGGAATATTGATATATGTGGAAGAGTGTTCTTTTTCTTTGCTACAAATTTCCTTCAAATCCGCTTTTTTTAGCTCTAATAGATATAATTTAATTTTCTTCAAGCATCTAATATTTTTTGGTGCAATGTTATATTTTTGACCCATTTATGACGAGATAACCTTGTAAAAACTATATCTTTTGATCAATAACTCAAAACTGAGTGTTATTTTTTTAAAAGTGTATGTTTTTTATGCCCGATCTATTGGTGTCATTTATTTTGTAAAAATGCACTAAAATATAAAGTGCCATATTTAAGGAGGCAGTTATATAATAACCATGGAGGATTTGCTCTCTCATTGCAATTTTGGATGCATTTTTTGCTATGACCAACATCCTATTTGCATGAGCTTTGACCCACATTACTCTTGCTTGGTCAAAATTGTATTACTTATGCCATAATTTCACTTTGCACTATATGAAATGCATTTTTAGTTGAGTTTGACGTCCTTTGCATGTGATTTATAGATTTTTGGGTTTGATAATTAATCATTTCAGGTGTGTTTTTGCATACATGATGGATTTTTTCACCATTTACCACACTATTTCATCAACCCACGACATGCTCTATTTTAATTTGTGAATTGATACTTTAACACACCTGTAGTTTGTGTCATGTCTCCATCAAGGCCCATTTATTAGTGCCTTGCCTTCTTCTATGGAGTCACTTTTTCACTCCCTTTTTTTTGGAACATATCGCATGATACTTGATGTATTTTTGAATATGTCAATAGTCTCCTCATTTGGAGATATTCTAGTGAAGCCAAATATCTTCTTTGTTTTCATTTAGTGATTTTTTGTGTATGGGCTATATTATACCTTTACTAATTTATAAAATTTCATGGGGTGGTTGTTGATTCAACATTATCTAACTTCATGCATTTGTGTGCTCTATTCTGGGAACCTTTTCACTTCTTTAGTTTCTTGTCTCTTCCATCACCATCAAATCCATCCTCTTTGAGAGATTGCATCTATATTTTTGACACCACTTTTTTGATAGTTGAAAGTCTCTCATTGCATATAAAGTTATTCTGATGTATAGAGTGTCAACTTGTTTGATGTTTGAGTAGTGGATTTAGACCACTTGTACAAACCTTTTTAATCCACTCCACCCATTTAGGATTAATAGGGGGTGTACATACACCATTTTTGTCATCACTCCACCAAATAAGGGGTATGGAGGGGTGTTGTACATTATGCTTCATAGGTATTGAACATTATTTGCACATGCAATACTCTTTTGTACTTTTGTCACCATTGAGAGTCTTCTTGACTGAAGATATTCTAGTGAATCTTAGTGTTAGTTTTTTTTTTGTGATTGAGTATTAGATTTATACCACTTGTGCAGATTGAGTTCTTTTATGACTTGTAAGTATTGGGAGTATGGACTACTTCAACATCATCTTTTTGGGGCTTTCTAGATCTATCTTCTTCTTTTCTCTCTTTTTCTTTTGGGGCGGAGGAGTTTTTCCTATGGGTTTTCTCCTTTTCTCCAATTTATGAGAGTTATTATATATGTTGCACTTTTTTGAGTGTTTTTTAGATCTTTCCTTTGTACATGGGTATCTTATTTATATACTTTATTTTTCGAAACCTATATGAAATTTTTTTACTTGACTCCATGGCCTTATTGGTGATTCTTATAGTGACACCAGTGTTGTATCCCACCTAGTGACACCAATGTGGTAGCCCCACTAGTCTTTGGGCTCACTTCTCACCATATTGTTAGAGGGTGTTCAAGTAATGCTTCCTCAGGTTCATCATTCTACCCAGTATTCTAGAATGTAGTGTTCATATTCAGTGATCCTCATACTCAACACCATTCCTACTTTCACTTGGTGGTTACAGTGACTCAACATCCATGTACTCTAGAAAGATGGATTGGCATCCATAAAGACACAACTTCATATTACATCTTTTATTGTACCCACCTAAGATATGCTTAAGGGGGGAGTGTTAGTGCATGATATTACTTTCATACTCTTTAACTTATTCAAGTGTTATTTTCTTGGATATGTTTATCCCACATTCATGATGATGATGATTTTATGCCTTACTTTCACCTATATTGAGGAACTTAGTCCCACATACATGGGATGGTTAGGATTATCCTATCTTAAACCTATTTATACATCTCTATTATAAACTATTTGATAGAGTGGATAATAGATAACTTATTCTTTGTGTGCAATGCATTAGTTTCATGTATGTAATAATGGATTTATGGAGAAATCTTGGTTGAAGAGTATTCTTAACTTTATCATGTATATCAAAATTTGTTATATAGGAGCAATAATATGTTGCAACAACATATGCATCTATAATGAATTGTGCATCTATGTTAGCATACCATAATTCAGGCACTTAATTTAGAAATGCATTTATCTAAATATCCAATGGATGTATTTTTAGCATTATGATGGGATGTGAAATACAAGATCAAAATGAAAATATGTATTCTATTTTAGACAAATTTGTATCTTTCAAAAACATTTGGAATGTTGTTACTTTGGTATATTTTTTATGGTCAAGTTGATAAAAAAATCCTATAACATTTTCTTTGTATAGGTCATTGCTTTGGTCTTACGGCTCTAATATTGTGGTTTTTTTCATTAGAGGCAATGAAAAATTGAATATGCAAGGAGTATTTTTTGTATGTGGTTGTATGATGATGTGTTTGCATTCTAGCCAAAGTATGATCAAGCAATGATAAATCATAGGATATGTACTTGTCGATAAAGTTTTCAATTTTAGTATTTGAGTTATGCCCATATATGGGTGAATAATGTACCCAAAACATGAAATGCAAATGCTCATTCTCTTTATTTTGAAATTTAGTCACAAAAAAATAATCTAAAACTTTTTCAAATAGTTGTTCATTTTATAACATCAATTTATTGAACGCATTGGATCTATGGTTGAAATAAAAACCACAAAATAAGGTTTTTTCAAATATAGAAGATGGTGAAAAAATATGATTTACTAGATGTCATTAAAAAGTATTGAGAATTGGTTGAAGGATTTGTAGTGCAGTTTTACAATGAATCATCCTAATAAGGAGTGGGAAAAATAATATCTATATGACACTCTATACAAATTTTCTTCTATGAGCTCCATAGATACTTGCATGCATGGTTCACTACATATGTTATGGGTAGAAGTAGAAATTATGGGAAAAAATACCCTTGGATAGAAGCCCAGATTGAGCAAATACAATGTATGGATTTTTTTTGGACTAGAACCATCGATGTTTTGTGGAGAGGTGCCCTGACCAACTAATTTTTGGAAATTATAAAGTCTACTTATTCATATCTAGAGGAAGTAGAGCACTAATTTATGTGCAATAAAATGGGGTTATACATAACAAAATTACCTTTAGAAATAAATAATATAATGGTATATTATGGGATTGAATATATACCCATAAAAAGATAAATAAATTTACACATGATTTGAGTAGATGGTAGAAGGATAGGTGGGAATTTTTTTTATGAAGAGTTTGTTAAAATGCAAGAACTGAATTTTTAGTAAGGAGAGCCTAGATGCTCATGAACATAGGTAATGTAAGTATGGTGAAAAGTGGAAAAGAGTGATCACAGTTAAGGACCCTAAAAAAGGGAGAAGTTGAGTTAATAAGATGTTGCAATGACCTTATCAGATTTGAGATGGCATGAGGATGATGTATACATTGAGGATATGCACTGTAGTGAGGAGGAAGTGCACACCATCGAGTAAGACAACATTTTGAGACAAATGGGTGAAGTTTACTGGAATCCTAGAGAAATGGAGGACCACATGATTGAGGATTTGTCCACCTATATTATACCTAAATAAAAAGCTCATGTGCTTCATTCAAAATGGAAGAAATCAATGGGAATAGGCATGATTTATCTCAAATAGTAGAAGTTAAGAGATAGGAAGTGATAAAGAGTATCTTCCACCAAGTAGTCCTTTACAAGCCTTTAGGACTATTGGTTACATCACCATAAGCATCACATATCCCAACTATATTGGGCATACCACTAAGTGAATGTGTTAATCCATCCATGTAAACAAGTAGTACCACAATATGGGGAGCAACAATGACATGTCTTGTAGCAGCCACACAAGGCACTAATCCAACTGTGATGCAACTTAGTGTGGGGGTTGGCAGAGTGGTTACCCAAAGAGGAATAAGTGTTTGTGGCATGGGAGGAGGAAATTTTATAGGTATCCAAAGTTCAAGTTCATAGGAAATAACTAGTACCTGATCACACCAATAACATAATATTTACCTCAAAATTTCATTTATGAAATGTCATTAAGCCTATTAGAGTAAAAATATGTGAAAAATGTTTCAAAGCATATCCACATGTGTAAGCTAATTTGTCACCCCAAAGGTGTCACCATGTCAGAAATAAAGGCCAACCAACTCTTGACCACATTGTTAGACTGTGGCATATGTGGTATCACAAGTATGATCAAAACTAATCCATTGTATATAATGATCACTTGACTAGCTAAAAGAGGCATTTCTCAAAGAATTTAACATTCCTAAATTTTAACAATAGAGAATATCTCCTTTGAAGGAGATAAAATACAAACTGAATAAGAGTATTTAGGAGTATGATGTAATGTTTGAAACATTAATATCTGATCTCTCATATGAGATACATCGAGTTTAAGATGCACAAATGCACAATGATTTGTTTGAGGGTTGTTTTTACCTTTTAGATATGTTTTATCTATGAAGGCATTCATAGAGCCAAGATAGAAACTAGAAATTGCACTAAGTATTGAGATAGTTGGTAGCATGGGCACAAGGGACAACCCCTTCATGGAGGCACAAATAAAAATAATGTATTCTTAATTGCACAAATTAACTTCCAATAGTGCACATGATACTTGCAGTGTTCAATGGTGCATTGATTATGAAGTTAAAGGCCATAACAAGAACATATGTGTAATGACATGACTCAAATATTGTGAGATCTGTATTAAGATTAATGCCAAAATTGAAGGATTAAAATTGAAATGATAACAAAATAAAGCATAAAATTAATTCATATTACCTCACAAGAAATCAATATATAAAATAAGAGAGACAAGGATTGACAAGTGGGGAAACTATCAAAATAGATAAAAACCCCACAATTTGTTAGAAGGCTTGCAAATAATGATCTCTAATTACAATAACAAGTACAATCCAAGATAAAGTGATAAAATAATGGCCTCAAGACAATATAGCCATCTCAAGATAGCTAGATAAAGTTGGTGTAGAATAGAGGATGAAAGGGATTTTTAAATAGAGTAAGAGGAAGGATGAGGGAGTTAATAGAATCCCATCATGGCCTTACAAGGCCTCCTTAGTGTGTGCCAAATGTCCTGTTCCTCAAAGAGTGAAGGGAAGTGTGTGACATGTGGGGGGGGGTGGTTTACCTAAGAAATTAACTCAAATAATCCTACAAAAGGACAAAATAGGTGAGAGACACCTCATAAATCTAGGATAAAGTGACTTGTTTATAATATGAAATTCACACCTAAAAGAGACTTAGGATAAGCCTAAAGCACTAGAGTGAACCTAAATAATGTTAATCTCCAAATATTTATCATTAGGACCATGTTGCACACATGTAGCTTATTATAGAGGTTAACATAGATGAAGGTTTCACTATAATACAAAATATGCAAAGCTTTCACCCACAATACTAGAAATTGTTAAGTGATAGACGAAATTCATGTCAGGAATCTAGAACAACAAACATGCTCTGACACCACTCGTTAGGATCTTGCTCCTCAGAAAGAGCACAGTATGATTACCAAATATAAGCAATTGAATATGCGGAAATAACCAGAAACACAAGTAACTAGAATTCACCAATAGCACAGAATATGAGAGACAATACACTATCTTGTATTAATACTATACAGAAAAGAATACATCAAAGAGCCACCACACTCTTTCACCTTAAAGAGATTCGCCACACCTCAAGTGTACAGTAATTCTTCTCACACACACTCTCCTACACAAAAACGGTCCCAACAACCAACTCACACACAGAATTGGTGTTCACCTCACCAACCAGTCAGTAATAACCCTGCCGGTACACCAAGCACTCTATAGCACTTCAAGCTGATCTCTCATGAACCTGCAACCTGCAATTCAAAGACCAAACTTACATGTAGATCCCCAATGAGCTTGCAACAACCTGCAACTCATAGATCTTACAACTAGAAGGAACTCTTCCTTTCTATCTCATGCCTTAAACAATACATGCCAATGGGTCTATAAATAGATCCCTAACTCAAACACTAACTTAGACTCTTAATTTAGACAATTATCCTCACAGCCCAAGACTCTGGGTGGTCTTGACATGCAAACTCATCATTCACTTAACTAACTGTCCGTGAAACGAACACTTCGGGAACACACAGGCGACCGACGCCGGTCCCTGCTGGTCTGGTTCTGCCGACGTCGGCCGACTTCCTGCCGTCGCCAATGGCCTTCTGCACTGGATTCTGCCGACGTCGGTCATACTGTCGACGCCGGTTCCTGTAGAACTCAGCAACCATCTATTCCTAGTTTGCAAAGGTTGAAGCTTTTAGCTCCACAACCTAACAATCTCCCACTTGGAGATAAACAGCTGCAACCTGTACCTATACCTGTACACCGTCTAGTTTGTTTCCTTGGCTTTGTATCCCTCCTCAAGATCACTCTTGAAGACCAACAACCACAAAATCCGTGGTGCAAAATCTGTCATCCAAATTACCTGCCACATCTGCATCTACAACCATGTAGAAAAAGAACTTGACCCTGCATAGCATGTGCACCTGCTGCTGGTCCAACTGAACTGCCCTTCAGTATTACTCTCCCGGATTGACTCCAAACTTGTGACAACTCCCACTGCTTGGGAAAACTCAGGTTTAGTACATACCATGCACTCAACCTCACTATGTGAATCAAGACACCTGTTCTATGAACTGTCTAACCATCGGCGTGCTAACCGGCTTCACACAATCATCCTGAAACAAAGTCAACAAGACCTCCATGTCTCTAGAACACACTCATGCCAAAGAATCTTGCTACTCCCAGATTCTCCATGACAAACACCTGAACTAGCTTTACCTTTAGTTCAGCAATACCTGTATATGTAACCCTGCAATAAGCACATCATACAGAAAATAGGATAATGTAGCTAATATTATCCAACCTGGTAAAGAGAAACACAATGATCAAACCTCCATTGCCCTGCAGCTAATACAAGATCATATACCCTGATCTTCCATCTCACGTATCCATTTCCGCTCTTCTTCATCCTCAACATCCATTCATCTCTCAGTGCTTACTTCCAGCTGGCAACACTACCCAAAACACCTGTTTGGTTCTACTCCAAGGAATCACATCCTCATCCATGCCAAGCTCCCACTGTTTCCTGGATCTACCTGTTCTGCTTCTTCAATAACTTCCTGGTCCTATGCCATAAGTGAGCAACAAGTAGTGTAAAGAAGGGAAATGACGAATTTAAGAACTTACTTACACCTTCAGTCCTCCATATGGGCGCTTGAGACTCCATGACAACTCGCTGTCCACCCAAAATTCATCTCAGTAACCGATGGCGGTCACATCTCAGTCTACAGCCGACCGATGTCGATTTCCTGCGACTGCCTCCTTGCCGACGTCAGTTTCCCCTGGCCGACGCCGGTCTCTGTCTGCCCCGAGTCACCGATGTCGGGCTGCACATAGCCGACGTCGGTCCCTGTCTGGACACCGACGCCAGTTTTCCTGTCGACGTCGGTCTCTGTGTTTTTCTTGTGAGACCTGACTTTTTCCCGCGAGCTCTTTTTGGATCAAAACCTTGTCCAAATCACCCTTGCTCTGCTCAGAATTCCTCTGCACCTTATGCTGAACTCTGTCCGTCACTTTCTCCTTGAAAACCAAGGCTTTCCCGTTCTTGTCACTAACATCGGATTCCTCAAGAAACCTTACCTTCTTCTTCTGCATACAGAAACCACGATCCATGCCTTCCAAATCTGAAAGCATATTCTTTGACTCAAGAACCAGCATCTCCTTCTTATCTATGTGACCAAGCCTATCAAGCCACATCTCTGAATCTACAGCTGAGGTAGATAACCCAAAAAGAGAATCAGTAAAACAAGTAGATAGATAAAGCGTACCTACTTTCTTACCTCTAGCTATAACAAGTGTACCCTTGGTAACCTTCCAAGAATCTGTTGAGAGAGTTACTGTGCAACCCTCTTCACCCAAACTTCTAACAGAAATCAGATTCCGCTTCAGAACTGGGACATGCATGACCTCCTTTAACACCCATGTGTCACCTGTCTGCAATTTCAGCTTCACTTTGCCTTTGCCAACAATCTGACAAGACTTACCATCCCCTACACAAATTTCTCCAAAGTCTCCCTGGACATACTCATGAAAAAATTCTCTATGTGGAGATGCATGAAAAGAGGCACCAGAATCTAATACCCAAGATTCTACTTTATCCAAAGAACATACCAGAGCATCCTGTGCAACGTAACCCACAACATCTGCTTCTTCTCCATGTTCTTCATGATGATCTTCACCCGATCTGCAATCTCTCTTTAAGTGCCCTTGCTTTCCACATTTCCAGCAGGTTATTCTGCCATACCTGGACTTGGATCTTTTGCCTGTCTTCGACCTTGATCTCCCACGCTCTGTCCTCTCTCTTGGCCTTCCTCTTCCTTCAACACTCAAAGCATTTCCAGATAATTCACCTGTGCTTTTCCTGCATATCTCTTCATTCAAGATCACGCTCACAACATCATCCACTTTTAAGACTTTTGAAGGAGACACAGTATTAGAAACTGCCATTACCAAACCTTCCCAACTTTCAGGTAATGAACACAAGATTAAGAGAGCTCTAAGTTCATCATCAAATACAATATTTACTGAACTTAACTGGTTTACCAAACCATGGAAATCACTAAGATGGCTATGAATAGATCCACCTTCCAACATTTGCAAATTAAATAAACGCTTCATAAGAAATACCTTGTTTGAAGCCGAGGGTTTTTCATACAAATTTGCCAAAGATTTCATCAACTCCACCGTTGTCTTACACTGTGATAAGCTGGAAATCACAGATGAATCAAGACTCAATCTAACAGATCCTAGAGCCTTCCGATCAAGAACCTCCCATTCTTCATCTTTCATATCCAAGGGTTTGCTAGCAACCCCACCCAACGGTAAGTACAAATCTTTCTGATACAGATAGTCCTCAATCTGCATCCTCCATAATTGGTAGTTCTTGCCATTAAACTTTTCCATTCGTAGTTGACTGTTTTCTGCCATTGCTCAACTCCCACTCAAACAGAAACCCTGTGAGTAACCTGTAATCAAAACACACTACCCAGATCTACACCAATCTGTTAGTATCCCAACCAAAAGCTCTGATACCACTTGTCAGGAATCTAGAACAACAAACATGCTCTGACACCACTCGTTAGGATCTTGCTCCTCAGAAAGAGCACAGTATGATTACCAAATATAAGCAATTGAATATGCGGAAATAACCAGAAACACAAGTAACTAGAATTCACCAATAGCACAGAATATGAGAGACAATACACTATCTTGTATTAATACTATACAGAAAAGAATACATCAAAGAGCCGCCACACTCTTTCACCTTACAGAGATTCGCCACACCTCAAGTGTACAGTAATTCTTCTCACACACACTCTCCTACACAAAAATGGTCCCAACAACCAACTCACACACAGAATTGGTGTTCACCTCACCAACCAGTCAGTAATAACCCTGCCGGTACACCAAGCACTCTATAGCACTTCAAGCTGATCTCTCATGAACCTGCAACCTGCAATTCAAAGACCAAACTTACATGTAGATCCCCAATGAGCTTGCAACAACCTGCAACTCATAGATCTTACAACTAGAAGGAACTCTTCCTTTCTATCTCATGCCTTAAACAATACATGCCAATGGGTCTATAAATAGATCCCTAACTCAAACACTAACTTAGACTCTTAATTTAGACAATTATCCTCGCAGCCCAAGACTCTGGGTGGTCTTGACATGCAAACTCATCGTTCACTTAACTAACTGTCCGTGAAATGAACACTTCGGGAACACACAGGCGACCGACGCCGGTCCCTGCTGGTCTGGTTTTGCCGACGTCGGCCGACTTCCTGCCGTCGCCGGTGGCCTTCTGCACTGGATTCTGCCGACGTCGGTCATACTGCCGACGCCGGTTCCTGTAGAACTCAGCAACCATCTGTTCCTAGTTTGCAAAGGTTGAAGCTTTTAGCTCCACAACCTAACAATTCATGAGGCATGCAAGAGAGGAGAATAATAGATGAATGGAGGGTTATCACATCAATAAGAGGGCAGATATGGGTGTGAACACCCATACATAGGAATATGTGGTTAGTTTGGTGGATGGAAATATCCCATTGCACTTACTACAAATGTGGCTCCCCTAATCACTATCAATAAGACTGCCCAAAATTTCCAACTTGTGGATACTACTAGGGAGAGTATAGGCTAGAAGAATGTCCCAACTATTAACAAAAAAATAAGATAATGACTAATATATATTTTTTAACACGAAAAATTAGGTGTTATAAAATAAAGGAAAGAGCTACAATGTATATATAAATTTAACAACTTATATCCAAACCACATAAAGTGGATCAAATAATCTAAAATTGGTAAATATGCAAAATAACATATTGCCTCTAACTGCTCCTAAATTATTACATTCGGGGAAATAATAATCCCTCAATAGAACATCATGCCACAAACATAGGGATTGATTATTATCACTTGGATAACTATGATCTATAAAATAAAATAAACTATTACATTTATTTATTACTCATCCACATGGTGAATTAAGCTAGATTAATCATAGCATTTCCCCTGTTAATTATACATACTTTGAAGTGAACAAGAGAAAAATTATCTGAATGCCTCAAATTTGGGATGTTCAAGAGACTTCGTGAAAAAATCTACATGTTTATATTCTATTAGGCAATGTTGGAGATGGATGTTGTTTTTTCGTACATGTTCATGAATGAAATGTACTTTCACTTCAATGTGTTTAGTGCACTCATGAAAACATGGGTTCTGAACAAGTTTCACTACTCTTGCATTGTCAACATATAGGATTATTGGATGATCATGTGGTATTCCTAATACTTCAAGTATCTATTGAATTTAAATCACTTCAAAAATGGCTCATGGTGTTGTGTGATATTTAGATTCTGTGGAGGACCTCAAAACATAATTGTTCATCTTACTCCCCCATGATATAGATCCAAATCCAAAAAAGAATACAAATCTTAAAGTGGATTTCTTATAATTAATGTTCCTTGCATAATCTGAATTTGTATATCCTATCAAGAATAAGTTATCATTCTTCTTGTATTCTAGGCCAAAATCCATGATTCCAATGATGTATCTCAGTATGCACTTTGCTTCTTTCCAGTGACAAACCCTAGGTTATTTCATGAATAGTGAAATATAACTAACTACATTGCTAATACCTATCCCATTGTAAGTCAAGTAGATGAGAATCCCAATCAACTATCGATAGAGAAATACATTTATTTGTTGTGATGGATATGTGTGAGATAATTATAGTCTTGTTTTCATAAGTGTACAATCCATTATTAAAAAATTCCTATGTGTTGTCTTGGCATATTTTAACTAAGAAACAAAGATATGATTCTACCTTTTCTAGACTTAAATTATAAAATAATAATGTAGAAGCCCAAGATATATTATATCAAATGATCAATTTTGATATTTATTTATTGACTTAACCATCCTAACTGAAATTCTATTGACGACTAGATAATATATATATACTACAACAATTACTATCTCCCCCCTTAATTTTTGAGATATATAATAGGATTGTGTGGACTCCTTTTAAATTCATGATGTTAGAGATGCTCATCAATTTTTATATACCATGCCCTAGGGTCTTGTTTGAGACCGTACAATGACTTTATGAGTCTACACACTTTTTACTCTTTTACAAGTATGATAAAACATTTTGGTTGAGTCATGTAGACTTCTTCCTACAAATCCCCATTAAGAAAGGCATTATTTACATCTATTTGATGGACTTTCCAACCAAATTGTGTAGCTAGATCAAGAATCATTCTAATAGTTTTGATCTTAGCTATGGGAAGCAAAAGTCTCCTCATAGTAAATGCCTTCTTTATGAGCATATCCCTTAGCTACTAGTCTAACTTTGTACTTATTAACACTAGCATCTACTTTGTATTTTGTTTTGAAAATCCACTTGCAACTAATTTCCTTCTTTGCTCATGGAAGGTCTAAAAGCTTCCATGTATTATTTTTCACCAATGATGTATACTCTGCATTTATTACATCTTTCTAAGGTTTCAACTGTAGGACATCTTCAACTATTGAAGGCTCTATAAATTCAATAATTGTACTCATTAAGGCTAAATTGACCTCATTTTGAACCATATTATGAGTCCTAGGTCCAAAAGTGGATGTGTCTAGAACACCATCCAATTTTTCATTTCTTATCATACTTGTATAGCACGTTGGCATACGTTGAGTATTTATTTTGGTTGATGGCTCTTCACCATCTTCCCCATCATCAATGTCCTCATCAAAATGATTACCATCTTCTTCTTTCACAAAATGACTGATATGTTCATCAGCTGAGTGTATGGAAGGAGTATCTGGTTATTTATTATAGAAAAACTCAACATCCCTACTAGTGTAAACCTTTCTAGTTTTTAGATCCATTGGTTTGTAACCAAGTGCCTCATCATTTAATCCTAAGAAGATATATTTTTATACTTTCATAACCAGTTAAGTTATCTTTTTCTTAGGAATGTGCATACTATCTTTACATCCAACAAATTTAAGACGTGAAATCGATGGCTTTCTCCTTGACCATGCTTCTTGTGGTGTTACCTAATAAAGAGATATAATGGGAACCCTATTTATTAGATATACTACTATTTTTATTGATTTTTCCCAATATGTTTTAGCTAATCCTGAATCATCAATCATATATTGCACCATTTACATGATATTACAATTTCTCCTTTCAACAACACCATTATTCTATGGCATATGAGGAGGTGCCATTTGATAATGAATTCCATGTGTTTGCAAAAATTATTTAAACTCATTGTTGGTATATTCTCCTCTTAATCAGAGTGGAGTGTCTTTGTTTTTTAACTAGTCTTGGTTTTAACAATGAATTTGAAATTTTTGAACGTTTCAAAGGCTTGGTTTTGGTGTGTAGATAATATATCCTAATTATTATTGAGAAATCATCAATAAAGATAATGAAGTATTGAAACCCAAAATGACTAGCTCTCATGGGTCTGCAAAGATTGGTATACACTAGATCAAGTTTTCTAGGAGAGCTAGAAATGTACTTATTTTAAATCAAGTTGTTCAGTCCAAAATCTTGCTTAAAATGCACTCATGATATTGAGTGTTCTAGAGATAATAGTGGGAGCAACAAGATAATTCTCATATTCTATTTTAAGATTAATAGTTGACCAATCTAGGGCATGGTTACATATATGTGGCTCTATGATATAACATGTGTAGAATAGATTTCAAGAGACGTAGTGCTACCACCAAAAACTCAAGTTAATTTAAACTTACAATTGAATATTTGAGTCTTGTCGCTATAGTTGATATGCTTCACTTTTATGATTTAAAAAATAGGGGAAGGTAGTTCAGCTCCAAAATAAACATAAAAAGATAGGGAAGGGAGAGTGGGAAAGAATATTTCCAATCAGTGAATTCCAATGCCTCAAGAACTGAAGTGTGCCAAGTCATAGTTATACCACTATGGTCCTATATTATCAATTGCACAAATTCATAGAGACACTATGGGAAAAATTTTATGGATGAAATTAATTCTTGACTCAAGAACCCTTGACCAAAGGTAAACACACAAAAGATATGTAACTATTGAATGTAGAGCTTTCAGATCACCTTATAGATGTAATCACATAAATCAAATAATGTTCTAAAGGAAACAAAGATAATTCCTAATAAAATTAGACTAGTTGTTGCACAATCTAATTAGTATATTTATTTTTGTAACTAGGCATAAGATCAATACTTTTAGCATAAGCATAAACTTAACTAGAAATAATGGAAAACATTTGGTGAGTGGAAGATAAAATAAAAACAAGTAAAATTTTATTATAGTTTTGATAGTGTTTCTTTACATAAAGTTCCATGCCCCCCCACCCCTCCCCCAGCCACCCCTTCACTTCTAAGTGATAATATTGTCCCTTATATAGGTAGATTTTACCCATGACGTTCTCTTGACCCACTACTAGGGTGGTTAAAAAATTCAATGGTGATTGAGAATGTAGTTGAGATTCTAATAGATTTTCCCACTAGAGCATGATCTAAAATTTATAATCTATGCCTCTTTAAGGCCAATATTTATATTTTATGCTTTTTGTCTCTTTTGATTCTTTATAGTGAGCACCCCAAGTAATGACTAATGCCATACTGAGTGCTTTACATTAAATTTGAGAGGCTAATTATGAATACATTCAAATGTTGGTGGTAAAATGTCACTGAGATATTTTTGGGACTGCCATTCCACTGTGCCCTATGGAGACTTTGCATTCACTCCTAGGGGTGAATTAAATGAAACTATAGATTCATATTGAATTTATAAATTTAGAGCCAACTTTGCCATTTTCTTGGAAGCATAAAATGTTTGTATGCTTAAGATCATAGTCATGGATTATGATTTCTAAATATAATTGAAAAATTAATGTATTCAATGATAAAATTATAAAAGTATTATGTGGTTTGGTAGTTATTTTGAAAAGCGATTGGCATTGTGCAAAGGTCAGAAGTGTTTATATTTTAATATTAACTTTATCAGATATGACAAAATTCTCAGCCTCTAATTTATTGACAAGATATAATGATTTTATATTTTTTACTCATGAAAGTGTAGTATAGACAAGGTCATGACACTCGACACTAGTAGGATCAAAATCTATCACATCTATTGTTAGTCCTTCTGATCTATGTTTTGTTCAAGCACATGATATTTGTATTGGGAACTATTCATATATGGTAATTATTGGTTTCTTAATGTGAAATTTTCTTTAAATTCTTATCATGGGAGTCCAAGTTTCATATATATAGTCATTATATAAGTTTTGCATTTTTTGCATTGATAAAATCCAATTTTAGTGTCATTAAAATGTATCCAAATTACGTATAGTACTCCATGCATATAGTGTTAGAAAATCCCATTATCACCATTCAATAATACATATTTTATGTCATAGTTTCCACCAATCAATTCAACCGATATGTTTGGTTTCAATAGTATTGTGTTAGGCAAGTGATGCTTATCATTATTGAGAAGAATTTAGTCATAAGGAGAAGGTCTCTGACATATTATATTTAAGTATTCAATGTCTAATGTAGTCTATTGATAAGTTCTGATCCAATTTAAAATGGAAAAAAATTACATGTCACTTTGTCAAATAATTTGTTGTAGTTGAAATCACTTTACATTGCTAAGACAAAAACTATATGGAATTATTTATACATGCAATATTGGTTATTCAAAATCCCATTTGTCTTGAATAGGTTCTATTTGATAAAAGTACTAACACAGATAATGCCAATATTTTCAAATGGTTTTGTCGGTGTATGCATGATTTTTTGAAGTCTTTTGTCTATATTGCAAAGGATAGGATTCATAATAGAGATATTTCATCAATGAGTAGTAATCATAATTGTTAATAATATTTGCTTAAGATATCTAAAGTTATTTGAATCCAATGACAAAATTTGTGTAAATGTGTATGGAATTTGAAAAATAGAATGTGTAGTTAGACCATTTGCATTGTATGTAGCTTTTTCAGTGTATGCAACAATTATTCATTTTATTTTCAAAGGATAAATTTCAAGTTGCTTGTTGTATAACCATGCTAAATTTTCATATATTAATTTTGTACTGAATTTTTTCCCTGTGCCATCTCTTCCTATTAAAAATAAAAATATTGTGGTATTTGGTGCTAGTGCTTTTCTTCTTGCAATGTCTTTGACAATGAGTTGTTTTTAATTCAATTGCATTTGTAACTTTAAGTACTATTATTTGCTCACTATAAATGGTTGGTTAGTTGTTTAAAATGTTTTTGATTGTTGATTCTTGAGTGATTTGATACCTCTTATGCAATGTAAATAGAACACTCTCATATGATTCATATTCAATATAGTTTTTATTATTGTCTTTGTCTTTATCGATGGCAAATATTATGGCAAAAATAATGTCTAGATTTTATGTAGTAGTGTCATTATTACCCCATTTTCCTATATGTTGTGCAGTAAACATGGTTTCAATTTTATCTATTTGTGCCTTATGAATAAGGTATGTCTTAGCCCATGTATTGAAACCTTTTTTCAATGTCTCCTCATTGTCATGCAATATGGTATAAACAACATCATTTTTCTATATAATAGTTTTCAAGATCTATGTGCGTATTGTATCTAACATTTTGACTGATATGTGGTTTCTTTGTCTCTTTCTATTTGCAGATTTTCTTAAGTAATACGCTACATATTCAACCAAAGATATGTGTTTTAAATGCATTGGTCTTAAAACATATTTTTCTATAGGAGAAGCACATATTATGTCTTCTGAACTATCTGGTTCCTATGCTAATAGTTTTAGACCCTTCAAAACGTATGTTCTTTTTGTCTATGGTGATGTGTTTATGAAAATTGTTTTTCTTGAATTATAATGTAGTGGAAATGAAAGCACAATGTGGGTAGCTTGGCGACTAGACATTTTTTGATATTTTAGAAGAATATTTTTCAATATTTTAATGGCATGTAGTTTGTTTTCATTGTTATGAGTTCTTTCATCACACACTTTTCAAAATGTATTTATCAATATAGTGTTATTATAGGATATTACTTTCCTAATATTTAACTTACTTAGGTGTTATTTCTTTGTAGATGTTTATCCCACATTCATGAGGATGATGAGTTTATGCCTTACTTCCACTTATATTTGGGAAGTTAGTCCCACATGCATGGGATGGTTAGGATTATCCTATCTTCTACCTGTTTTTACATCTCTATTATAAACTATTTGATAGAGTGGATAATAGATAATTTATTCTTTGTGTTTAATGCATTAGCTTCATGGCTATGATAATGGATTCAGGGAGAGATCTTGGTTGAAGAGTGGTCTCCAACTACAATTTTTTGCATTGTTTATCTGCTCCTTATATAAGTTGTATGGTTCCTTTTCAGTAAGTTTTTTCATATTCAAAACACCTCTATTGTGTAGAGTTTTTGGTTTTAAATATGCTTAGATTTGTTGGGTTTAGATATAATCAATCATAATGATTTACATTTGAGTTACTTAGATTTATTGTGCTGACCATACATTTTTTTTAGAGAAATGATATTTTTTTTCCAAAAATCATGATTATCTTATAGATCAGTTTCTCTTCACATATGTGTCTGTTCTAAAAACTCTTTCACTACTAAAAAGAGGAATTCGAGAGGTTTCCAGAAAGTGGTCATAATAAATATTCTAATCAATATACAATGAGATATGAGGCTCTAAATTTGACCCTCTAATTCTATTTTTTTTTCAATTTTTTATGCGCAATCAAGAAAAAAAATCAGATCTTGTATTTAAAGTGAAAAATCAGCATGGAATATTGATATATGTGGAAGATTGTTCTTTTCTTTGCTACAAATTTCCTTCAAATCCAATTTTTTTAGATCTGATAGATATAATTTAATTTTCTTCAAGCATCTAATATTTTTTGGTGCAATGTTATATTTTTGACCCATTTATGACGTGATAACCTTGTAAAAACTATATCTTTTGATCAATAACTCAAAACTGAGTATTATTTTTTCAAAAGTGTATGTTTTTGATGCTTGATCTATTAGTGTCATTTATTTTGTAAAAATGCACTAAAATATAAAGTGTCATATTTAAGGAGGAGGTTATATAATAACCATGGAGGATTTACTCTCTTATTGCAATTTTGGATGCATTTTTTGCTATGACCAATGTCCTATTTGCATGAGCTTTGACCCACATTACTCTTGCTTGGTCAAAATTGTATTACTTATGCCACAATTTCACTTTGCACTATCTCAAATGCATTTTTAGTTGAGTTTGATGTCCTTTGCATGTGATTTATAGATTGTTGGGTTTGATAATTAATCATTTCAGGTGTATTTTTGCATACATGATGGATTTTTTCACCATTTACCACACTATTTCATCAACCCATGACATGCTCTATTTTAATTTGTGAATCGATACTTTGACACACCTGTAGTTTGTGTCATGTCTCCATCAAGGCCCATTTCTTAGTGCCTTGCCTTCTTCTATGGAGTCACTTTTTCACTCCCTTGTTTTTGGAACATATCGCATGATACTTGATGGATTTTTGACTATGCCAATAGTCTCCTCATTTGGAGATATTATAGTGAAGCCAAATATATTCCTTGTTTTCATTTAGTGATTTTTTGTGTATGGGATATATTATACTTGTACTAATTTATAAAATGTCATGGGGTGTTTGTTGATTCAACATTATCTAACTTCATGCATTTGTGTGCTCTATTCTGGGAACCTTTTCACTTCTTTAGTTTCTTGTCTCTTCTATCACCATCAAATCCATACTCTTTGAGAGATTATATCTATATTTTTGACACCACTTTTTTGATAGTTGAAAGTATCTCATTGCATATAAATTTATTTTGGTGTATATAGTGTCAACTTGTTTGATGTTTGAGTAGTGGATTTAGACCACTTGTACAAACCTTTTTAATCCACTCCACCCATTTAGGATTAATAGGGGGTGTACGTACACCATTTTTGTCATCACTCCACCTAATAAGTAGTATTGGGGGGGGGGGTGTGTTGTACATTATGCTTCTTAGGTGTTGAGTGTTCTTTGCACATGCAATACTCTTTTGTACTTTTGTCACCATTGAGAGTCTTCTTGATTGAAGCTATTCTAGTGAATCCTAGTGTTAGTTTTTTTTTGTGATGAGTATTAGATTTATACCACTTGTGTAGATTGAGTTCTTTTATGACTTGTAAGTGCTAGGAGTATGGACTACTTCAACATCATCTTTTTGGGGCTTTCTAGATATATCTTCTTCTTTTCTCTCTTTTTCTTTTGGGGGGGGGGAGTTTTTCCTATGGGTTTTCTCTTTTTCTCCAATTTATGAGAGTTATTGTATATGTTGCACTTTTTTGAGTGTTTTTTAGATTTTTCCTTTGTACATGGGTATCTTATTAAACACTTTATTTGTTGGAACCTATATGAATTTTTTTTACTTGACTCCATGGCCTTCTTGGTGATTCTTATAGTGACACCAGTGTGTTATCCCCACTAGTTACACTAATGCGGTAGCCCCACTAGTCTTTGTGCTCACTTCTCACCATATTGTTGGAGGGTGTTCAAGTAATGCTTCCTTAGTTTCATCATTCTACAAAATATTTTGGAATGTAGTGTTCATATTTAGTGACTCATACTCAACACCATTCCTACTTTCACTTGGTGGTTACAGTGACTCGACATCCATGTAATCTAGAAAGATGGATTGGCATCCATAAAGACACATGACTTCATATTGCATCTTTTATTGTACCCACCTAAGCTATGGTTAAGAGGGGGTGTTGGTGTATGATATTAATTTCATACTCTTTAACTTATTTAAGTGTTATTTTCTTGGATATGTTTATCCCACATTCATGAGGATGATGATTTTATGCCTTACTTTCACCTATATTGAGGAACTTAGTCCCACATACATGGGATGGTTAGGATTATCCTATCTTATACCTACTTATACATCTCTATTATAAACTATTTGATAGAGTGGATAATAGATAACTTATTCTTTGTTTGCAATGCATTAGTTTCATGAATGTAATAATGGATTTATGGAGAGATCTTGGTTGAAGAGTCTTCTTAAATTTATCATGTATATCAAAATTTGTTATAAAGGAGAAATAATATGTTGCAACAACATATGCATCTATAATAAATTGTGCATCTATGTTAGCATACCATAATTTAGACACTTAATTTACAAATGCATTTATCTAAATATCCAATGGATATCTTTTTAGCATTATGATGGGATGTGAAATACAAGATCACAATGAGAGTATGTATTCTATTTTAGACAAATTTGTATCTTGCAAAAACATTTGGAATGTTGTTAATTTGGTATATTTTTTATGGTCAAGTTGAGAAAAAATCTTGTAACATTTTCTTTGTACTTGTCATTGCTTTGGTCTTATGGCTCTAATATTGTGGTTTTTTTCATTAGAGGCAATGCAAAATTGAATATGCAAGGAGTATTTTTTGCATGTGGTTGTATGATGATGTGTTTGCATTCTAGCCAAAGTATGATCAAGCAATGATAAATCATAGGATATGTACTTGTCCACAAAGTTTTTAATTTTAGTATTTGAGTTATGCCAATATATGGGTGAATAATGTACCCAAAACATGAAATGAAAATGATCATTCTCTTTATTTTGAAATTTAGTCACAAAAAAATAATCTAAAACTTTTTCAAATAGTTGTTCATTTTATAACATCAATTTATTGAATGCATTGGATCTATGGTTGAAATAACAACCACAAAGAATAAGGTTTTTTCTAATCAATGTATCAATGTTGTCCTCTTCAATGGTATCCTTGTGATTATTAATGCTTTTGGTAGAAAATTTTTTCAATGCATGATTTCTTATCTCCAAACAATGTTCAACAATTATTACTGTAAAAAAAATGGGAGCGGGCCCAATTTCCTGATCATTGTAAAAAAAACATTTCATGAATTTTCAAAATAGTCAGGTGATGTTCAAATGATTTTGAAATATCTATAGGATATTGGTGAATTTAAGAATTTTTATATACTACTTTTATTTCTAACATATTTGGCATAAAGTTTTTTGCCATTTAATTTACCTTTTCGACTGCATACCCAAGCATTGGATGAAACATGATGTGTGATGATTTTTATAGATTTGAAGAAGACATTAATGATGTGAGTTGAAATGCCATTTTATTTTTGAAGAGGTTATCACTTTACTATTTTTTGGTATGACATTTTATGTGTCACATCATTAGGATGACTAAAACCATAGTATAAAGTTGGAAAGCTCATTTCCTCAAAAAAAATATTTTCAAAGATATGTAATAGTTTGAATCCTTTAGATGGAACAATTTAAATGATTTCATGTTGTAAATATTGTATGAATTGTGCTTCACTAAAGGCATGTACAAAGTATTCATTGATTGGTTCTGCTTCATCATCAAGTTTGTCAAATTATCATCTCAGATATGAACAAAGTCAATTGATGTCTTTTCAATTTTTCTCAAAGCCATGTTTCCAATATTTATCAATTGTAACTTTTTATTGCTTATATAGTGGAGCTTGATACAACACATGAAGGTCTTATGTTTCATGTTAAATATGCATCTTTGTATTCTAATTTAAGTTTTATTTTGATTGCAATTATTTTGTTTTCATTCAATTATCTAGGCAATGCCTTTTGGATTTGATCAAAGCCTATAGGAAAATTTATAATTATTCTTGTGAGGCCATATTATGAGTGTTTATAGACAAATTCATGTATTTTCATAAAGGGCATTCTCAAGGCAACCAATCTCTCCTCTAAAAATATCAAATTTTACACAACACTTAGCTTTTTGTTCCTTCTAATATTAAAAGAAGCAACAAATTTTGGAACTTTTTCATTGTTGAGAGATGATTTGCAATGTTTGCATATTATTTGGCCTAATGCAAGTGTTTTTGACATTATATCTATAAAAATAGAATGAAATATTTTCACAATGGCATTGTCAATCAGAACAATATTTTTAAACAAATGTAAACATTCAAAAAGCACATAAGAATGAATGGGTGTGTCTTTGATTGATGTTAGATATGTGTTTATACTTCATTCTAGATGTAACATGAGTTCTATAAATTGTTTGTAATGGATCATAGTGAATATGAATTATATATATCTCAAAGTAAATAATGTTATATTTTTTCCATAGTTGAGCATAATTATAATATTTTTTTGAAATGTTTTAGTCTTTTCCTGACCATATTTGAATTTTTATTTCTAGAATGTTCGAAAGCCATAAGCAACATAAGTCATTACCTTAAATGCCACTTTGTTCATATGACATTCCAATAGTTATAATATATAATTTCTAATTAAATATGTTTTTGGGATTTTTTTTTCTAGTTCTTGCTTACAAACACCTCCACAGAAGTCAACACATTGCTTTCAACTCCCACAATTGCATCATAAAAAGACTGGTCCATATATCGGTGAAGAGCATGACCATTGAAATCATATTTAATTAACAAACTAATGGAGTTGAATAAACTTTTTTCATAGTCTGAGTTAAATGTACTAATTTTTTATATGCCAAGTGCTTCTATTTCATCAACAATGGCATTCCAACATAAAAGAAGATTATTAGAAATATTTGATAGCTTTGTATTGAATATCTAATTGTCACTGCATATTTTTTTTGAAAATAATGGTTTAAAATGGCCATAAATCAAGTTTATATCATGAAACAAGATTGAGTATGGTGGAATACACTTTTTTTTGTTAAAATACATATATTTATTTTTATTTTTTAGAGACAAGATATAAACTAGTAAATCCAACTACTTGCATAGCCATTGGATACAAAATATGTCACCCCAAAGATAGTTTCACCTTGATCTATAAGTTATTTTGTAGAAAATCTCATTCTATGAAAGTATGTGCTTTTATCATGTATTTGATGCAAGTCATATAACACAGTTGGGTGTAACTGAAGAGCAGATAATTTTTTTCTTTAGTATCATTGTTGTTCAAAGAGTTTATAATATAGTCAATGATTCCAATTTGTATAAGTCATGGAGTCATTTCATGCCCAAAAATATGTCCATCTTAGCCATGTTGACCACATAAAAATCAATCTATAATTCATAACCATTCAACAACAAGGTGAGATTATTAATCTATCTAGTGCATGTGAGGGTATATCCATCAGTAACTCAGACTCTAAATCCATCAAAATCCTCAGCCAAAAATCTACATCTAGCCAAAAAACCCTCATCAATAAAGCTATGTGTTGCTCCTATGTCAAGCATGACAATGCAATGTTGTCCATCAACTATTCCTATCAATCTATATAGTCTCATCTTGTACATTAGAAAGAAATGCTAAAGGATCCAAATTCCCATCAGTAGTTGCCTTCTCATCCTGATTAACCCCTATAGTTGCTTGTTGATCTACATTATTAGAATCATAGTCCTCATAATATGCCCACATTATACAATTTACCTTGCCCTTAGGTCTCAAAGGGTAGCCATGATCCCTGTTATATGGTTCCTTACACCAATAACACAATTTCTTTTTCCTTAACTCCTCACATGACTCCTCATTCACAATGGTTGCTGATTTCTTTTTCTTATCAACAATTTGTTGAGGATTCTCATTGCTGGTAGAAGGAACATCCTCATGTGAACTCTTACTTTTTGGGGCTATGAACTCCTTAATTCTAGCCTTATTCATATCCTCTTGAAGTGAATGGGGATCAAAGGCTTTTATCCATCCTCTCATTGGCTCCAATAAGCCCTCAATAAACAACATGATCAATCTCCCTTATGATATGTTGGGAACTATAATTGATAGCTTCTAAAATTCACCCATGTAAACTTCCAAACTCCCAATCTACTTGAGTTGAGCCAAGTCTCTAAAGTATGATTCATGATCTTCCTTATCAAGTACTCAACCAACATGTCAACAAACTCCTAGTAAGAAGTGATGCAATTGTTATGCAATGTGACCATCCCGTGGTACCACCAATCATGAGCTGCTCCCTCCAAGTGTAAGGTGGCATACTAATTACATCTACCTTTGCCATAGGTTGAAGGTTCAAGAAAGTGTCTAACTTGTGAACCCAAACTTGTGCTATGCTCTTACCACTTCCATCAAATATAGGCAATGTGAGTTTGTTGGTGGCTTGTTTCAATTCCCTGTTTAAGTTTCCTAGCTTTTGGTATTGCCTTGATATGTAGTGATCTCTTCTCTAATTTACAAATCTATCAAAAATTATGCATTCCCTAACTTGAGGTGTCAACAATTCCCACTCATCATTTTCTGCCATGACATTATCAATAAACCCTTCCTCTCTTTCTTCTTCAACATTGTCTTCTTCAAGTTCATTCCTCAAAAAAGTAGGATGTGTAGGCGTATCAATGGTATGAGTGGCATTTCTATGAGATCTAAGAGTCCCAATGACACTCCTGTCATCATTTGGAACTTAGTTTTGTCTTACTTGTGGGTTCATTTATTGCATCATTATAGTAAGTGCCCTCAAAGCATCTGCAACCTACTATTGCCATATTGTCATGTGTTTAAATGTCTCTAGTGCTTCCCTTTCTTCATAGTTTCCCCTATTTCTAACTTCATTTCTTGGTGGACCTTCTCCTTCCCTATCACCCATTATTTCTAATGGTGTGTCCTCAAACTGATTTTTCTTTTGTTTATCTCTTCTACAAGTGTAATACCTATGAGAACCTCTCCTTTATGGCTATATATGAAACCTTTAACCCTCCAGGATGGAAAGATCAAGGCTCTGATACCATTGTAGTATCCCTTGTTATATTTTATATAATTTTTGCCTTAATTTTTTGATTAAGGACTCAAGGAATATTGTTAAACACTTCTGATGTAAACTCAATGCTTGCTGGTATGTATTTTTAGTTTGATGTTTTTGCTTGAAAATGATATCAAAGTACTCTAAATGCTTGAAAATAAACACTACAATGTCTAAGCTATAGTCTAAATTCATATATGATTTCTTTTTATCCTTTCCAATGCACATATATGCTTTCTACTCTCAAATTATACACCTACAACCAATTGACATTTTATCAAACAATTGGCATGCAAAATATTACTTTAATTATCATGTGTATTACATCGAACAATAGACATGTAACTTATCTCTCCTTAATTGAATGGAAATTTTCATAAAATGATGACATAGAATAGCCAAGACTCTTGGATTTACAATAATGTCTCATACCATGCCAAAATCTGATTTTAATGACAACCTACAACAACTAATCTAAAAGACTAGATTGATGATGCAACTACATCAAATTATAATGCCAAATATGCTGATTAAGACAACATAGAATACTAACATAAAATTATGAATCTAATGCAATACAACATCAAATATGTGAACCTAGAAATGATGGCAGCCAACATAGATGTGTTTGATTCTTGTTATTTTCATTGCTCTTATCTCAAATGATGAAGCACCTAGACTCCCAACCATCTAAACATACTTCAAAAATTTATTTAGAATTTTTGGTGGCCTCTAATGACAAAATCACCTATCCTCAAGTATGGCCACCCTTGCACTAGGTCTGCAACTAAAATGGTAAATGATAACAACACTTTATCTTCTCCAAATAGACCTTGAAATGATTACCAATATGGTAGAAGAAGATCCCTCAAATACCCATGAAATTCTATCCACTTGGTGAAGAGCAATGAATGTACATGAAATTCCTTCCATGGCTGACCTATACACTATAACAAAATTATAAACCCTTGGAACTTGATATTAGACATATACTCCTTCCTTAAATGCAACGAATCAATGCAAGAATGACCACCAATGACCTCTACAGCTATTATGCATAAACTCCTAAATTGAACTAACTCAAAATTGGCCCTTGGCCACAATTTTGGCTCAAATGAAAGGACTGTAATATCCTCTCCAATCTGCAACCCTTCAGTAGATAGTTTCACTACCTCAATTATGTGAATAAATGGGAATAAATGTTTGCAATGACCACTAGAATATTCAATAGGAACCCTAGGCTTCTCCACAACATAACAAGTCAAGTATCACATATCCTGGATGATTAGAAGCTTGGATTATCCTCTTTTTATACCTTTTATCCAAGTGGAAGTGTAACCTTCAAGAAGTTTCTAGAGAATAATATTAAAAAAATAATATTTTACTTTAGTGACTTTTTTTTATGATATAATATTTTATTCAAGTCACTTTATTAAATTAATTAAATATAAGGTCACCCTTTAATATTTATTTATTTATTATGATAACCTTAGAAATAATTAATTTAATTCCTCTTTTAATTTGATTAAAATAATGAATTAGTCATCCTTATGAGAAATAATTATTTTGGACAACTTAATCAATTAATTTAATTAAATTACTTAGCCTCCAAATTGGGGACATTATATATTTCAAGACCATGCATAGGAAAATATGAATATGAAAAGACACTCATATGTATGTTAAGAATTAAAAACTACATGGAGTGGCCACCATATTTATCTTGTCAATGATCAAAACAAGTAAAATTTATCGCAAGATGCCTAACTATTTATTTGAAAATTGTTAAAAGTGTCAATCCTTGATTGTTATGAAAGGAAAAATACCTGGCTCTTGATCCTATTTTATTCTCTTATAGTGATCCAATGCAATGCATTTCACCACAAATAATAATATTTTTTTTCAAAGTCAATTAATTAAGATTCATGTAGGAAATTTGCAATCTCACATGAAATCATCTATTAAATAGTTAATAAAGTATTTATTATGTTTATTTTATACAATAGTAAGATTAAAAAGTCAATGTCTTAAACTAAAAATGTAAAAAAATACATTAGTTTAATTGGATTTACAATTCTCAAAGCAAAACTAACACAATAAACAAATACAATATTACTTCCAAAGTAGCTACCAATAACATAGTCCAAGCATGAATAGTTGTACAAATTCCATTTAATCAGGTAGTATAAACAAATTATTTTATGTTGTGTATGCAGAAGCCAATGCATTCTCCATTGATGAGTTTGTGTGATAGTTTTTTTTTTTTGGTTAAGATTTAAATCAATAAGGTTGGCGTAACTATTTCAACCTAATTCTTTGATGTTTTTGAAAAATGATGAAGCGATAGGAAAGGGAAAATCCAAACCGAACATGAAAATGGTGAAAGAATTTTAAGTGAACTGAGTGATGATAATGAGGGAAAATTAGGTGATGAACTTTATCAATCCCATGTAAATACACATACAAACTTCTAAGATCCATCACATATGTCATGTAATCTATAGTTTTAACCGATAACATATCACCTTTAATACTTGTTATTAAAAAATAATAATAATATAGTGGGTCTATTTATTAAATTTTTTTAGGTCTAAAATAGAGGTTCCATTTTCATATTAGTTTTATTGTGATTCAAATCTTTCAATGTAAAAATAGTTTAAAAATGACAACACAATAATTCTGAATACTAACCCTTACTTCAAAGATAAAACTTATGACAAAATGGATGTAATATTTTGTTTTGGTAAAGTAGGATTTTAAAAGGCAAGGATTGTGAAAATCTGGTTAATGCATTTTCTATTATTTATTTTTTTAATAATATTAGTGTTAGCCATTCTAAGGATTAGTCATATTTTGAATGTCAACAAATAGTATGCAAATAGTATTAAAGTCACATATTCTTCTTCACAACATACACTAAAATCACATCAAGGCTAGACTTTTTTAAATTATTCTTATCTACAATTCTTACCAATACAAGATTGAATCAATGACAAATAAAAACATATGAAATTTCCTTAAAAATTAATAATAATTAAAATTTCCTAGGAGAATATGTTAAGTATGATTTTTTTTTTCATTTTCATTTAAATCACATAAGCGTGTATAAAATATATTTACACTAAGAATATTAAATTTAATATGGTAAAATAGAAATAATATTGTGGACACTACATTCATCATTTACATTAAGAAATAATAGCCCAAACCATATAACACTACTAATAAATTTTTTTAGTATAACAATTGTAAAAGATTCCTCAACATTTAACGTCACCATATAATGTTGGTTATGAGATACTTTGTAGGAAGAATATAATGGGAAAATATATGTTGGGTTTAAGTGGTCAAATATTCAAATGTGTTGGAGTAGTGATATGGGTTTAAAGCATAACCATCTATTTGAGCCTAGTATATGCTATAAATAGTAATGAGACCAAAAATCATGGTGGTGGAACATGAGTTCAAAATGTGGGAAACTTACAGTTCAAGAAATATGAACTGAAGTCCAAAATGAGCATGATGTGTTAACAAACAAGTGTGAACAAAGAGAATATATATAACCCTAGATTAATTAATTATATATATTTCATCTAGGATACAATAAGATTCTACTAAAATTATATCATATAGAAGAATATAGAGACACAAAGATAAAGGGGAAGAGAAGAGAAGAGAAGAAAGATGAAGTATAGAGTATGAGCAATTACAGACTAGAAATATAACAAAAAATACATAATTGGATTAATTTATAAATCCATATTGTAATCTAGAGTTTTAGCTCCATATAAATCTGATTGGTAGGTGTCATTAGATAAGCTGAGTTGGTGCTCAATTAGGGAGTGGGTGCTTCCTTAGAGTAGGTGTTCTTAAATCAGGGGATTGGTGTCTCCTTAAGGTTGGTTCCCTTAAGCATTATAACCAATGAGGTTATTTATTATGAGGTTGGATTATAATGATAGATTTTAGCAGCTATTCTCATGATGGTTTTTCCCATATTGGGTTTTTCACGGTATATCTAGTGTTGTGTCTATTTGTGTGTATGCCATCTTTGCATATAGTTTTAATCTACATTAAATAGTTAAGAAAAAGATTAAGTTAGTCAATATAATGATTCACCCCCTCTCAATATATAGTTGTGTTCCAACAATTGGTATCAAAGCACTAGTTCCTTAGAATAAGCTTAATCAACTCAGGTAGATCTTGGACAGTGAATACAAATGGTTAGTCAAGAAGGTTATTCCTCAAACAAATCACCTCTTTGATGGATGAAACTATTCATTCTAGAGTAATATAATGGAAGCATATTTATCCTCATTAGGGTTTGATGTATGGATATTTGTTGTAAATGAATATACAACCCCTGCTATAAATACTACTAATTAGGATTTGAAGAAGGCATATGAGAGAAATGCTAAGGCTAAGAATGCTATTCTATATAGATTGTCTAATTCAAAGTTTGTCAAAGTAATGCATTGTCAAAATGCACAAGATGTCTATAACAAATTAAAGAGAATTTATGAAGGTGATGATAAGGTAAAGTACACCAAGCTACAAACATTCAAAGGCAAGTTTGAAATCCTTAAAATGAATGAAGAAGAGAAAATTATAGACTGCCTCCTCAGAGTAGATGAAATAGTCAATGCAATTAGAGGCCTTGGAGAAAATATGAAAGAATCAATCATTATCAAAAAGGTCCTAAGATCTCTGCCATCAAGGTATGATTCTAAAATATTTGCAATAGATGAATCAAGAGATATAGATAAGATCATTATAGATGAGTCTATGGAACCTTCACTGCCTATGAGATGGGAATGGGAGAAGTAGATACTTTCAAGAGAGAAGTTGCATTTAAATCATCTAAAAAATTACAATTAGAAGCACCTACATCCTGATCTGAGGAGCTTGATGAATAAGAAGCCAACTATGTTAGAATATTAAAAAGAGGCTCTAAAAATTACAAAGGTAAGTTACCCTTTAAATGCTTTAACTATGGTAAAGTAGGACATTTTGATGCTAAATGACCTTATAAAAAAAAGGATAATCTAAGGAAGAAGAGAATAGTAAAAAGGTGAAACCTCGCTATTCCAAAAAGAAATTCAAAAACAAGAAAGGCCTATACACAAAATAAAATAGTGATTCATTGAATGAGTGTGATAGCTCAGATGATGATCATGATTATGCCTTTATGGTTGAGGGAAATGGAACCCTATTCATGGCATTAGGATCAGCGTTTGTAGATCTAGAAAAAGAAGAAGTTGAAGACTCTGATAAAGAAGAGGAAGGAGAAGTGGATTTAGAATGTGAACTCATCTATGCTTTAGAGGAAATTGAAAAGATGAGAAAAGAGAGCTCAAAATAGAAGAAGCTTGGACATAAATAAATTAAAAAATTATTCAAAAGTTTTGAAAATTTTGATCAGATGGTGGTTATCCTAAAGACACAAGTTGAAGAGGCTATAAGGGAAGAATATTTTATCAAACTTTAACTACAATCTAAATTTGATGAGTGCATAAAGTTAGAAGTAGAGATAGTGGCTTTGATAAAAGAGCTTGATAAATCTAATTATCAAATAGATAAAGGTCTAAAGTTAAAAGGAGGATCATACATTCTTGATTATTTGATCAACTCTCAAAATCCTTCAAAAGATAGATCTAGTCTTGGTTATGAAAAAGAAAAAAGTTTCATGACTAGTACATTTGCCAACCTAATATGACAAATTCAAAGTAGAAGGAGAATTAGAAGTAAAAAAAAGAGAAAGATTGCAAGGATACAAAGAGAAAAACAAGCACAACTGATGTGAAGAAAGATGAAAATAAACCTGAAGAAAAGAAGATAAAGGTAGTTAATGTAGATGGATACACAAAAGTGAGAGACTTGAAGAAGCTAGAGTTTAGAAGAGATCCTCAAGAAATGCTATGAACATGTATTCCTCATCTTTCTATGGTTTTTGCTATACCTATACTTAGCTTGGTCATAGAGCTATTTATTGTAGAGTTGTACCTAAAAGGAGAACAAATTTTGTAAGCAGAAATTCATTTGCACTCTTGTTAAATACAAATGTAATATCCTATAATTATAATAATTTTGGTCACATAGCTAAACAATGTAAAACAAACTTTTTAAGACCAAAACATAAAGTAAAAAGAAATACATGCCTCCTATTGTGAACAAAGGTTCACAAGCCTCTAAAAAGGAGAAAAAATAGCCAAATAAGAAACCCAAGGATGTGTGGAAAGTGAAAGATCAATCTATGATTATTCAAATTGCACTCCATGCCAAGGAGTAATATTTATGGGTAATAGATAATGGTTGATCAAAATATATGACTAGTGACAAGAGCAAGCTCATTAAATTGAGAAAATGTAAGGAAGGATCCATCAACTTGGGAGACAACACTATATTAAATATCAGAGGGAAAGGAACCTTGAACATAGATGTAAAATTATTTACACATGATGTCCTTTATGTTGAAATATTGAAACATAATTTGGTAAGTGTCAGTCAAATGTGTGACAATGGATATAAGGTCACATTTAATGTATAAATTTTTAAGTTAAGAAGATATGGAAGAGTAGTTACTAAAGAGAAAAGAATTGAATCAATATCTATAATCTAGTTGAAGTGAGCAGTAATAGCTCCATGATAGGAAAGATTTATGAGAGTTGGTTATGGCATAAAAGAATGGGCCATGTAAACTTTGATAACCTAGTTAAAGTGAGCTCAAATAAGTGTGTTAGACACATGCCTAAGATAACCAAACTACAGACACTACTTACAAGGGATGCCAACTAGGCAAGTAGACAAGGGTCAAATTTCAAACAAAAGAGTACACAACTACAAAGCCTCTAGAATTAGTTCATATTGATCTTTGTGGTCATACTAAGACAAGAGGATCTAAAGGAGATAAATACTTCATGTTATTTTTATATGATTACTCAATAATGGCATGGGTAACCATTTTAAAGGACAAATCACAAGCATTTGAGAGATTCAAGATCTTTAGGGCCATGGTGGAGAATGAGATTAGATGAATAATCAAATGCTTAAGATCTGATAAAGGTGGAGAATTCACCTAGAATAAGTTTATGGAGTATTATGAGAATCATGGAATCAAAAGACATTACTCTGCAGTAAGGACTCCACAACAGAATGGAATTGTTGATAGAAAGAACATGACAGTCAAGGAGATGGCTAGAATAATGCTAAAAGAGGATAAGTTACTTAGTGAATACTAAAGAGTATTAGTCCAAACAATAGTATATATCTTCAACAAATTTCAACTAAGGGTAAATAGTAACAAAACTCCCTATGAACTATGGTATGGAAAACCTACCTTTGTTAAGTATTTTAGAGTGTTTGGAAGCAAATGCTACATCACGACAAAGGAGGATAAATTGAGAAGATTTGAGTCAAAATGTGATGAAGGAATATTTATTGGTTACTCCACCCAAAGCAAAGACTACATATGTTACAATAAAATGCTACACAAGATTGTAGAGAACATAAATATCAAGGTTAAAGAAGACTTGAAACATGTTAAACCTGACAAAGAAATCTATATTGAAGAACCATATTTTGAAGAAGAAGCAACTAATGAAGAGGCTGAGGAAATGAATGAAAATTCACCTGTAAGATTTGTTCAAAAGGATCATCCTATAGAACAGATCATTGGCAATAAGAACGAATCATTTTATAAAAGGAGAAGAGTTGCACAAAATAAGGAGCAAGTAAGTTTTTCTCTAATATTTGAAATTGAGCCTACGAGCTATGTTGAATCCAGCAAGGATGAGAATTGGCTAAAAGCCATGGAAGAAGAACTGAGCTAAATTAAAAAGAATAAAACTTAGAAATTAGTTCCAAGACCTTCAAACAAGAATGTGATAGATACAAAGTGGATCTTTATAAATAAGCTCAATGAGGATGGAACTGTCATAAGAAATAAGGCAAGATTAGTGTGAAAAGGATATGCACAAGTTGAGGGCATATATTTTGAGGAAAAATTTGCTCTAGTTTCTAGATTAGAATCTATAATAATGTTTCTAGCATTCTCTATTTATAAGAAATTCAAAGTCTATCAAATGGATGTTAAGTCTACTTTCTTGAATGGGAACCTAGAAGAGGAAGTATACATAAAATAACCTGAAGGTTTTTTGTTGTCAAAAGAAGAATATTATGTTTGTAGACTGAAGAAATCTCTATATGGTCTAAAATATGCACCTAAAGCATGGTATTCAAGATTAGACCAATACCTACAACAATAAAGATTCAATAAAGGATGTGAAGATAATAATTTGTACTTCAAATAAAAAGGTGAGCATATGTTGATTATTTTTATTTATGTGGATAACATCATCTTTGGTGGTAGCAACAACAAAATGTGCAAAGAATTTGCTACATAAATGCAAAGTGAGTTTGAGATGTCTATGCTTTGAGAGCTTTCTTCCTTCCTTGGTATATAAATATCAAAAACTAATGAAGGGATATTTATATCCCAAACCAAGTATGCAAAGGAAATGCTCAAGAATTTTGGAATGGAAGATAGCAAACCAATTAATACTCCAATGATAACTAGATGTAAGTTTCACAAAGATGATGAGTCCCTTGATACAAATCAAACTTTATATAGATCAATGATACGTAGCTTTTTATACCTAACCACATCAAGACCTAATATCATGTAAGCAGTATGCATGGTTATAATATTTAAAGCTTATTATAAAGAGTCATATATGAATGCAGTGAAAAGGATCTTTATATACATCAAGAGCATAATTGACTATGGCTTATGGTATCCTACAAGTAAATATTTCACTTTGACAACATATATAGATGTAAATTAGGTAGGAATTGTGGATGATAGAAGAAACACCAGTGGTGGTGCATTTTTCCTTGGAAATAAACTTGTTTCATGGCTGAGTAAAAATCAAGAGTCAGTTACTCTTTCTACATCAGAAGCAAAGTATGATGCCGCAGTGACATGTTACACTCAAATATTATGGATGAAGCATACACTTAAAGACATCAAGGTAGAGTAAATATGACCTATCTCTATCTTTGTGATAATTCAAGTGTTATAAACATATCAAATAATCTAGTGATGCATTCTAGAACCAAACACATATCAATCAAGTATTACTTGCTAAGAAAGAAGGTTCCAGATCAAGAGTTCACAATGGAGTATGTGCCAACTCAAGATCAAAATATAGACATATTCATCAAACCTATTCCCAAAGAATAATTCTAGTATCTAAGATATAATTTGGGAGTGGTGGCTCTTACATTGCATCACTAGATACTAGTGAAAGGGCATGAGTCTAGAGGGAGTCTCATAGAAGCTTTGTTAATCTCTGGAAGAAGAGAGAAAAGGAAACTCAAGTATACATATGTTTTTAAAATTTTAATGAGTTGATGGTTTTAATTTCTTGGATAAACTACTTTATCTGATAAAGGTGGAGAAAAATTTGGACAAATAATGAGAAAGAGTCCCTTTGCCATTGATGTTAAAGGGGTAGAAGAAGTGCAAATGCTCTCTATAAAATTTTGGAAAAAAGAGGAAATGATAAATAAGATCATAGCATGTGTCCAAATTAATTTTTGGTATGAAAAAATTCAATTGATACTCATTAGAATCCAACGTAAGCAATGCTAGAGAAGGAGAAAAATATTAGAATAAGATCAAAGCATTTAGTTTTCCATCAATGACAAAGGGGGAGATTATTTTCAATATGACTGTCATTGATGTCAAAAGGGAGATTATTGGCATTATGGATGTCATTGATGTTCATTGCTAAATATGGTGATTATAGGATATGCAAGGAATCCCATCAGAGGTCAAGGATGATTGGAATGCTTGTGTGCATGAGTGTAATTCATCTTGTTCTTCATATTGATCATTTAGACATTTTGGGTCTATGATAGGAAAATATGAGAAGGTAGTTTGTTGATGTCACCATTGTCATGTGTGGATGATTCTATGGGAATCGATCATATGTTTGTGATCATATTAGTCCCTAGTTATTATGCACCAAATTTGAAGTCATGTGATGAAGCATGGTAGAAGATATGAAGGTACAAAGTTGTCTACTCAGATAGATTTTCGTAAGTTTCCATACTTAGCCAAATTTACAAAAGGGTTCAAGTAAAACTAAGTAAACATGTTGATGAGGTCAGAATTTGCACACATGGGGGTGTTATAACAAAATGATCATATGATTTTGTTCATTTTTGTACCTAGTTTCTATGCACTGAATCTTAGGTCACACGATGTAGCATGACAAAATATATGCATGAGCAAAGTTAGGCTCCCAGGCATTTTGATAGTGTTTTTCCACAATCAAATTTGTAGATTGCAAGAAAATGCTAAGTAAACATTTTTATGATGTCATATCTTACTTGTATGAAATTTTTTGGAGTAGATGAATATATGGATGAAATCCACTATGTGAGAAGATCTTTTGCATTAAATTACAGGTCATGCAATGAAGTGCATTAAAAATTATGCAAAAATAAAGTTGGACTTCTAGGCAATTCTAAGCATAGTTATCTCTATGGTAAGAGAATCTAAGTGATCAGATTAATGGAATCATATCTATAACACATAAAGGATTTAGGAAGAGATGCTAATATGGGTTTGTTCATTATCATTCCTAGTTTATATGGTCTAAATTTCATAATAGGAATATAAGCGAAGCAAAAGATATGAAGGTGCAAAGTTAGCCTTCCAGGCATATTGAGATGGTCCCCATACTTAGTCAAATCTACACAAGGTAAAGTTAGAGCTTGTTTTAAGATATAAAAGTGAGTGATTAATCATATATTGAAGATATAATGATTAATGGTAAAGTCAATATGTCAAAGGCACCTAAGAGTGTATGTACTAGTGACAAGTGTCACATTCACAAGAGCTCATCATAAATAAAGTTTGAGCTTGTCAGAAGATCGAGTGGTGAGTGGTTGATCATGAAATGAAGATCCAATGGAGTGAGTGGAATTAATGGGACCAAGTTATCAAGGTTTAACTATAGATATAAATAAATCTCATGGAATTATGAAGATATAATGGCACATGGGAGTTTAGATCAGAAAGATCAACAAAGACATTTTAAAGTTGTAAAGTTAAAGTCCAAAAGCGTATAAAGATCAAACAAAATTTGTAAGATTGTCAGAACTTGATCCAATATATGCATTTTAAAGTTGATAAATTTGAATGAAAACCATCAAATCATGGTGCCAAACTTAAGATCAACAGTCAATATTTAAAGATATGATCATCCCAATGGTCAAGCATTGAAACATGCAAGAACTTGTAGTTAAGCTATACATTATGACATAGATAATGAATTTGATTGCTATAATAAATCAAAATTATGTAAATATACATGTGCATTAAAATGAGAACCTAGTATATGATATAAATAGTAATGAGACCAAGAATCACGGTGGTGGAGCATGAGTTCAAGACGTGGGAAACTTGTAGTTCAAGAAATATGAACTGAAGTCCAGAATGAGTGTGATGTGTTAGTAAACAAGTTTGAATATAGAGAATATAAGAAACCCTAGATCAAATGATTGTGTGTGTGTGTGTGTGTGTGTGTGAGAGAGAGAGAGAGAGAGAGAGAGAGTGATCTAGGATATGGTAAGCTGCTACTAAAATTATGTCATATAGAAGAATATAGAGACACATAGATAGAGGGGAAGAGAAGAGAAGAGAAGAAAGATGAAGTGCAGAGCATGAGTAGTTACAAACCAGAGTTATAATAGAGAACTAGATTTTTTGGATTCATTTATGAATCTATATTGTAATCTGGATTTGTAGCTCCATATAGATCTGATTACTGGGTGTCATTAGATAAGATGAGTTTGTGCTCAGTTAGGGAGTGGGTGCTCTTAAATTAGGGGATTAGTGTCTCCTTAAGGTTAGTGCCATTAAACATTGTAACCAGTGAGGTTATTTATTATGAGGCTAGATTAAAATGATAGATTCTAGTAGCTATTCTCTTGATGGTTTTTCCCATATTGGGTTTTCCATAGTATATCTAGTGTTGTGTTTATTTTTGTGTATGTGATCTCTGCATATAGTTTTAATTTGAATTAAATATTTAAGAAAAGGATTAAGTTAATCAATATACTTATTCAACCCCCCCTCTTAGTATATAGTTGTGTTCCAACATGGATTACATAATTTCAAGCAAGGAGGGTAGTTGAATCTTTAACTAGATCTTTGCAGTCAGTACACTAATCAGCCACAATTAGTTTTTTTTTTGTTTAGACTTGTGTTACTCTCATATTATTCCTTTTATACTATTATTTTATCATTATCCTTGGCCATAAAATTCATATAATCATTTTTTTTTAGTGGAGGAGCTAGCACGTTGAGGACCACATCATAAATACATCTCTTGCTTTTATCTAGTCTACACCTTGATCAGGCTGGGGGTTTCTAGTTTTATTTTATTTTATTTTTTTATTAGATCATATTATTTTAATTTACATTATTTAATTAGATTATATCTCTAGTTTTAAAAGTCAAATAGATAGTAAAAAATAATTCTTCTCTCTTCTCATCTTTGCACTAAAAATATTAGTTAGTTTTTGTATTGTTTGCAGCCATATAATATATTCCTTGAAAGCATATATATTTGAATTCAAACCCTAGGTATATATTGTAAAATAAAACCAAGCACTTTTATCTTAAAAAATAATCAATTTTTAGTTTAAAATAAACTCTTGTTCATGCACAAATAAGCACACTAGAAAGTAGAAAACTCTAGCCAAATCTAGGAGAGTAAAATGTAGTATTTTGGTGTTAATTTTCCTTGTTTGAATAAATTAAAAACATTGTTTTATTTTATTAAATAATAATATCATAAATTATATATTTAATTTAATTTCATATAAATCATTCAAACTTAGTGTGCATTCACCTAGAAACACCAAAAACTAGTTCTAGCTTGTATATGTGAAGGAATAATTAGATACTTAGTAGTATTTTTGTGTAGGATCTAGGTATGATTTTGTATTTATTTTCCTATTATAAAATATGAATTTAAATAATATAATAATTCATCTATAATCTAAAAACATGAAAATAATTTCATCTAGTTTACACCTAGAAAAGCTAAAAATTAGCATTTTGTATTGTTAGCCTAGATTTTGATTTATAAGATTGTATGCATTAAAAAATACCAAAAATAAGAATTATTTTATTTATTTCCATCTATTCATTATTATTAACTTTTATCAATTAATTATCTTTATTTTTAGTCAAAACATTATCAAAAATAAAAAATAAATCAACAAGCAAAGTCTTGTACTAACAAGCATGAGCTAACAAATTGTTAAGTCCAAATACATACCACATTCATAAAAATCTCTTATGCTTATACATTGATTCACCTAGAATTTTAGATGACACTCCATGAGCATCCATACCTCCATAGATTAGGTCTCTTTCCCAAAGTTAGAGCACATGTCCTACTATCAGCACCCAATAAGATATCAGTGTCAAGTTTAGAATTAATGTTTTCCATTCTATACTTGATCTCATTTTCAATGCTCTTAGTGCCCTTGAGGAGCAAGAAAAAATACCTGATTCATCCATCATCATCCTCCACCAAAACCGATGTCATAAATACAATGTGGTCCAAGCCTAGATTCATATCTCCATTCCCTTTTTTCCCCTTAGGTATAGCCTCATCATATATTATTCACATTTGTGTATGACATTTACATGGCATATATATCCTGACATAGTTGACTAAATTCCCTGATTCATTCAACTTAATCATTCCCACCTTGACATTCTTAATATTAATCAGGAGCTTTGCCTCTATATCATCGTCAATACTGAGGGTCCTTGGAATTCTTTTTCCACTCAATTAGATGCTCTTAACAAGTAATGTGATGCAATGAAACTATTTTAGTTCCATCATGAGCATCACTCTCCTCTTATCATCCCAAATCCCATTCCAATAATTAATTATCCTAATCTATAGTTCCACGCATCATCCATCCATTATATTGGTTGTCTCAGTCAGACCTTGAAAATTTGAGTGCACATTTTATCATGTGTTATTCACATGCATACAATTCCTTGTAAGAAAAACAACAATGTGCTATAAACTAATCACTCCTTATTTTTCCATGTTTGGGTTCATTTTAGGATATCAACATCTATTATGTCTAACCATGAATTATAGTTTATTATTCACTTTTGATCATATTTATAGGATATTATGGATACACAATTGGATCAATCAGCTACATTTCATGCCCAAACCAATGGACAAATTTAAGATTTCAACTACACCCTTCTTCATTTCTCACACATGTATGACAATGCACATCCACACAATTAGGATGATAATTTTCTATATAATCAATAGGTTTACAACTAATAATTGCATAGTTCTACAAGTCATAGTCCATTCCATACATGTTTTAGGTTTCAACTGAAGATATTCCTAGACATATGTTACCATACACCATTTGAACATGGAGTCATGTAAACATGTATGGGAAATGGACAAGGTGTATATGTTTCTATAATACATCCCAAACACTCATCGACAAGTTCAATGAATTCTACAGTGCAAATAATTGAAGTAAAAATAGCTCTACGATGCACACCACAAACTTCATGATTTCAAGATGGTAAATAAGGTCTAGTTACATATTTATAAGCAACACTTCAAGGGTTTACATAGAAAGATCAATATTTTATGCTATGGTCTATACACCATCTTGTGTGTAGCTAGATAAAACTCTTTTGTTCTTGGTATGCCATAATATTTGGGTTCACACCCATCTTTAATGTGTAACTTTTAAATCCATACTACCCTTATTTGCTTGAGCTATTTACAATGCAACATCCTTAAGACTTAGATCATGAATAGGCTAATCTAGTGGAAAGGGATCAAATTATTGAAGTGACAATAACACACACCCACTGAGACACACATAAGATATTATGAGTGATTGAAGGGGGGAAATATGCTCATTAGGTTAAGTGGTTAAACCTTTGAAAACTCCAAGTTTGGTTTCCTTAGATGATCGAAGGAAAAATGGGATCCACTATTTTCAAGAAAGAGCAAATGATATGTGTGCAAATTCCACGTGAGCTTGTACACTCCTTACTTATAATTTAGACCTCCTTCGTGCATGACATCTGGCAGCTTGTACACAAGCTCTTGTTACCTCACCAAATTTCTATGTTTCCTTGCTCCTTTCTCCACAAAAGTTTAGTGTCACACCCTATTTTAAACTCTTGGCAGAAGACTCTCTATTATGACATGCTCACATTATCAAACTTGTCGTTCGGTACCTCTACACACTAACGCAGTGCCACATAAGCCTCATACATATGAAATCATGCACACACTCAATATTCAAGTGTTAAATTCTTGTTTCCATATGGAATCACAACTAACTTTCTCTAGGTTTACGATATGTCAGGAAATTTGTCACTAAAATCACACAATTTGAATTCTAAGTGCAATCTTGTAAGAATTCCAATCTTCTCTCATATAGAGTCTAAATTACCACTTTTTGTAATGATTGTGCGTGTGTATATATACACATAAATATATTATTCAACCCATAAGGGCACAAAGATGAGAGAACACACATGTAGTGGAAAGGATTTTTTTAGCAATACTTTGGAATCTATAATTCAAACACATTTGTCACTTTGTATTTTTTCTTTTAGTCTAGACAAATCAATAAGGACATTTAAGCCTTCTGAGCATAAGAACTAGATTTAGTAGTCTTACTAGGTTTTGTACATTTATGTACGCATCTTATTATGCACATTGATTAGAAGTCACAAATATGCATATTAAAATTTTGTATATGATCATGTGATTAGATTTTTATTTGTTTAGTATACCTTCTAAGCACTCTTATAGTAAGTAACTTTCTACAAAATACAACATTGTCCACCATATTAGGTCATGAGCCTTGTCATGTAGATCAATATGGCTTATTAGTTTTTAGGACTTTATTTGTTACATTGATGGTATTCTAGTGAAATTTTTCTATCTGGATTTCAGTACCCATTTGATCTATTTTACATTGATTGTACTTGTTCTAATTTGTATAATGCTCCACCTGACTCCACAATCCAGTAGACAAGGCAATGCCATAGGTAAGTCCACATATAATCAATTTTGAATATGACATTCGAGGCCAAAGTTATAAATTAAATGACTTATTTAAATTATTAATTATTTTATATTCAATTAATTTATTTTAAAGACAAAAGAATTGCCAAAAAAACATCAAAGAGGAGCACCAATAAGAAGCACCAAATAAAAATTATGTATTTGGAGTCTTCAAGTAAATTTATTATATATTTTCAAATATAAAATTACAATTGCATTTAGTTTTGTAAAATACCCAAATAATAAAATCAAATGTGGGAAAACTCTAGTTAGAGGAAAATAAACTCTAGGTTGAGTTAGTGCAAAGGTTTGCTTTCCAACTTCCTTTATGGGTGAAAAATGTACAAAACAAAAAAAATGGATCATGTAAAGGGGTTATTCGTTATTTCAAAATTTTGGGGAAGGGTAGGTTGTGAATTTGTATGTGTTATGTACTTTTTCAGATTTGTGCAATAGAATACAAACAGGTGGGTGAGATCATTATTTGGATTTGTGGGTTTTTGGTGTTCTTTATTTGTGAATTTTTTTTTGTTCATAGATAGAGAAGACATTAAAATTATGAACTTTTATTGGTTATTTCCAACTCACAGTGTTTCCAAAATTTTCAATGAAAACTTTATGTATGGGCTTTGTACCAAGTGTACCCAATATAGTGTATCCCTCTCAAACACAAAGAAAAATCACCATCCTAATGGTGATATATCCAATGTTGAAAATTTGTGTCATTGCCCATTGGGTGAGTAAATAAATCAAAGAAAAGCACAAGTGACATTAATTTTTACAACAAATTTTGGTGACTTTGCTAGGGATGGAATGATGTATTCAGTTTCTAAAATTTGAAAGGATCTTCCCCTTTCAAAAGAATATTAGTGACTCTGTTGAAATGAAACCCAAAAATTATTGAACATAGCCCATCCTTTTAATATTTTGAATTTGTTATCGCAGCCCAAAATTTGATTTGTGGTTACAAAAAATAATTAGTAGCATGAAGAGACTTTAAATAAAACCAAAATATGCCCATCTTGAAAATAGTTTGCAAAAAAAAAGTAAAATTTTTCTCATGAAACAACTCCAATCAATATTTGAAAAGATTCAGGTAAGTGAAGATGACATTTTCAAATCACATGGAGCCATATTAGAAAAATTATTGAAGATGTTGAAAAGATGAAGCTAGAACCTCTTTAAGATCACAAGTCTAAACTTATTTTGAAAGAACTTCAAAAGAGATTACATTCATAAAATAAAACCAAAAAAAAATCATAGATCAACCTTGAATTAATGGCTGATTAGATTCTTGAAAGTAATGATGTTGAGGCAGATGTTTTCCTCTTTATATCAACCTTTAAATAAAATTTGATTATTGATATTATTGATGATCCCAAGAGAGTGTTGATTTTAAATAATTTATATGAAGCTATGCAAATCAAGCAAAAAGATATGTGCCCACTTTAAAACTTGCATAATGTGGAGAAAATGTAAAGAAAAAATAAAGAGATGGAAACACAAAAATGCCATAAAATAGACATCAATCACACAAATGAAACTTTTGGAAATATTTAGTAACTTGAAGTTTTATTCAAAGAAGATTTGGACAACCTAACGCAAAATGGAAAATCCCTTGATGAACATGTTTCTTTCAAGAAGCATGAATTGAGTCATCATGAATTACTCATTTAAAAAAGGAAAATGATAATAATGTGCACACAAAACTTGATGAGGTTGTCGAAGACTCATGTCTATAGCAGGTTGTACATGAAGTTGGTCAAACTCAAGAGAGATAAGTGCTTATTATTGTCTATAAGAATAATGAATTGGAAAGGTCATCCTCCTTCTCTTGATGCTTCCAAGGAGTCATTAATAGCTCATCCCAAGAACATGAGATGAATTATGCATATACAAATTTTCTCATTGGTGAAGAAAAGATATGTGGTTTGAACATAAACACATATAAATTATTGAAGAAAATCCAAATAGAAATAAAAAAGAATAAGTTTTTGGTAATTTTCAGCTTATGAGGTTTTGATCCCAAAACCACTTTTAGAGGTTTCTAAGGAAGATATGGTTCAACCATTCATGATAGAATATCCACAAAAGCAACCACAAAACAAGGATTTTTGAGGTATCACTCATGTTTTTTGCATTTCAGATATTTATTTTAAGCATGCTTATTGCATTCTTGAGGAAATTGTGTGTTCCATCTGTCCTTTTATGAATGCCGATAATTTTTTGCATCCCAAATTCCCATAGTTAATTAGTTGGACATACATTTTTATTCCAACCCATGCCTCATGTTTTTTTCCATGGACACAATTAAAACCATCCCATAGTTGTTGTTTATGAAATTTCAAAAGTCATCCTCATTTGGCAAAAAAAATTCATAAAGGCTCATATTTTTCTCAGCCTGTGAATGGACATGTTTAGTTCTATTGTTTTTCCTTTTCCTTTGTAAATACTTTGCTTTTGTGTATAATTGTCACTTGTCTTTCCCATTCATTTTTCCTTTTTTTTATGTGTGTTTATTTTCAATAAATGCAACATTATTTTTAATGTATTCGCCTTCCCCATGTTTTTATCTTTTGATTGCAATGCGTTTTTGGGTGGTCTTCTTTTTTGAAGAACTCTTGGTTTTGGAGAATTTGAGTTTTGGGAAGGATAACATTATTCTCTTATGCAAATTGGAGCCTTTCCAAGTTTACATCATGTTGTGACTATTATAGGTCACCTAATTGGCTGTGACACAATTTGTATGAGCAATGGAGTTGAATCATACATTGAAGTTGTGTCATATATACATAGAGAATCCATAAAGATCCTAGGAGTGTAGATGATTCTGCTATAGTTTTTAGGTATTCACATTGACCTAGTTTCAATAAAAAATGGTGAGTGTGTGGGAATAACATTTTAATCTTTGGAAGATGCAAAAAAATATTAGGTACATGTTATACCAACTCTTGTAATCAAACACTTCATCAAAAATTATAAGTACTTAGGAGATTGTACGTGTTTCAAAATACTAGGAGTAGAATATCAAAAGATGGAGAATCCAAACTAATGCCTTGTAATGAGAAGCCTAGTTTGGAATTAGTAATGAGTTTTCATAATCTAGCAACAATTCATTTCAACTTGAGACAATATGAGGAATATATTATGGTTCCTGCATTGGAGTAAGGACTAGAACATTCTCTTGTAACGTTTGTGAGGCATTTGTAGCTAGGTGACACTTATGCCATGTTAGGGTAGCTTGAGAATTCTATAAAATGTTATAATTTTACCCTAAAAATTAAGAAACATGTGTTAGGAGAAATGTCAAACAAGAATAAGTTTGAACCCAATTGTGTTGAATGGGATAAAGGATCCTCACATTTGGACCTTGTGAGGATACAATACAAAGTGTCACAATACCCAAAAACTCATTTCACAAGTCTTGTATGGATTATAAGAGGTAAGATTACCTAGCACTCAAATATGCCCTTAGATGGAAAATGTAGTGTTGTGTGGTGTTCATACCAATGAGTTTTTAGCATTCAAATAAAATTCTTGGGTGTTTGAGTACTTTTTCATAGTCTATAAGGCCAAAAATGTATGGATTGATTAGTGTGTTTTGTACAAGTTGAGAAAGGTGGTCAAGGTTTCTTAATTTGCTCATGTCTTTGCTACTAACAACACAATATACAAATTAATAACATAAGAGGTGGTTAGGATAAAGGAAGACTACATGAGAGTGATGAGATAAAGGGCCATTTCATATGTTCATGAATATCTAGTCTAAAAATCCAAGTCAAAAGAGACAAAAACAAATAATTTTGTTCATTTTGGAGCAGCTATGCAATACAGTCTATGCTTCAAAACATGAGCCAATTTACTTGTTGATTTGGAGTAAAAATCATACATAAGAAGAGTTTATTAGGGGATCAATAATAAAAAATCCGTATTCAAGTGCATAAAGTTGTTCACTAATGCGTGATGTCAAAAAAAATAGTTGGACTTATTGGGTCTTTTAAAAGAAGACTATGGCATGGATTTACTTGTAGTTAGAAACATCATCTCTTTTGATCTCAATATTCCTCAAGAATATAATAAAACCAAATGTGATCAAACTCTAGTTAAAGGAATATAAGCTCTAAGTTGAGTTGGTGCAAATGTTGGCTTTCCAAGTTCCCTTATGAGTGAAAAAATGTATTAAAAAAAATTGGATAATGTGAGTAGGCTCTTCTTTCTTACTAGCTCTTGGGGAAGGGTTAGTTGTAACTTTATGTGTGCTATGTACTTTTTCAGATTTAAGAAATAAAATACAAGCAAGGGGGTGAGATCATTATTTGGATTTATGAAAATTTAATGCTCTTTATTTATTAAATTTGTAATATTGTTCACAAATAGAGAAGTCATTAAAATTTTTTAGTTTTCTTGGTTATGTGTAACTCACGTTATTTGTAGACTTTGTGTTGTAAACTATGTGTATGGGATTTGTGCCAAGTGTCCCAATTTAGTTTTTAAAGAGACTTTGTGTTTCCAAACAAGTCTTTTATCCTATTACATCTGTTGTTCCTACTTCTATTTTCATGTGAGAGTAAGAATTTTTATACTCTTAATTTAAATTCGAGTTAATCAAGTGGTTCTTTGATTTTATTGTATCATGGGTTTGTCACCTTCACCTCCATTCTATTTTTTTTTTCAATTTTTTTGATTTCTCCATTTTGTTTCTTTTTTGTAATTTCTAGTTAAAAATACAAAAAAACTAAAAAACTCATATCCTACGATGGCACCACCCCTCTAAAATACAATGGAAAATCACCATTCTAATGGTGATTTATCCAATATTGCAAAATTGTGTCACTGCCCCATTAGATGAGTCAATAATAATAAAAAATACAAGCAACATGATTTTTTCCAATAAATGGACACCTAATTTTTGTTGAGGTTAATAGTCAAAATCACATTTCCCTCTCAAATTCGAAGTGTTATCTTCTAACACTAATTTTTAAATTATAATATACATTTTCATTTTAAAATTTTAAAACTATTACATACAATTCCTTGTGCTTCGACGCCTTTTGTTGGGCTAGGGATTAAATTACTCTACATGCCACTCATATTTTAAAGACATCTTTGATACTAGGAAAAAGGTCCTAGTAGTGGTGTCCCTACCAATGGTGGAACATGATTTTTGTTCAGGGGTGCTCCATTGACGGAACATATTGGTGTGTATAAATATTAAAGTGCACTAGTAGTGGTGCATGTAATATCTAATACTTGTTTAAGATTTACTATATAAAATTAAAAGTAACCAATCACATCGTGATAAGTAAGACTCAAGTATTGATACTCTAATGCACAGTTATTGTTACTCCAAAGGTCAAGTTTTGGTCATAGGTTTAAAAAATATATTTTATGAATTATCGTAATAAAATCAATTATATCATAAAATGTATAATGAGTTAGACTTTGAAACCTTAGTTATAAGTAGTTAAGATGACATATTAAAATGGGTAAAATTTTTGAAGTCTAATATGATGTTATGATACCTTAATTTGTTGTCCAAAATTAGGGTGCACAACTATTGGGACCTTTCCCCTATGTAACCTAATAAATTTGTAAGAGGTGATCATGTTGATGAGAACACACATGGTTTTGGTTGTAAAAGAATATTGCATCGCATGCCACAATGGTTGGGGACATTTATTTGTTTGGTGACAAACTTTTCTACCTAGGTTAAATTTGACGGCCGAATGACCGTATTTACATTTTTTTTAAATAAAATATATATTTTTTGAAAATTAGGTGAGGGTTACTAATACTCGTACACCTTAACTTGGAAATTTTATAAATATGTTGTATGAACACCATTGATGTACATACAATGTCTTAAAAATTTAAGTAGAATTAAATTCACATTTTACAATTGATGTGTTTAAATAAAAGAAAATTAACATTTTAAATTAATTTAAAATAGTAAATTTGAGATAAACTAGACAATAAATGTGACCAAAACTTTTAAATTGAGTATCATATACTTATAAAGGTAATGTGTCATTATATGTTTCACTGTTTTATACTACTATTTGGTTAAAAGTGTACAATCACATGTAAATTTTATACCTATTTTTAAATTAAATGTAAATAATTATTGACTCTTTTTTTTCTAAAATACTATCTCAAGTATTAATACCCACTCAACTATTGGTGCCTCTCCTTTATATTAAATACAAGTTGAAATTTTATAAAGAGCGTTATAAAGTGTAAATGATTATAATAAATATGTATATTGTCTCTAATGTTTCTTTTTTCTATTATGAATTATATTAGTATTTGAAGGGAAAAGTTGACTAAATAACTATCATAAAAATAATTCATGATAGACAAAGTCAATCGTCAAATTTAATCTTGATTTTATAATTAATTAGTTAAGTCAAATAATAATCACCTTAATTTGACATCCATTTCACTATCACATCACAATTATAATCTTAAATTTAATATTCATTTAATCGTCATATTAGAATTTTTTCTTTTTATTAAAAAAATCAATCGAAAAATTTAACCTATTTTTTTTTTCTTCAAATCTTTTTTCTTAAACTTAATAAAATAATATAATTAAATGATAACTATTTATTACTATTCAACATAAAAAATTTAAAAAAATAATACATATTAATTAATATAATATATATAACAAATCTAAAATCCAAAAAAAAATTTAGATACACATATTTAAGATATTTGTAATAATTTTTAAACTTTTCTTTTAAAAGCATGTCAACAAGGCATGGTTATATATACATAAATGGGAAACAATACATATTCATGTCGTTAAAGGCTTAAGTGCGGGGTAGTAATAAAGATTAAAATCAATGTATTTATACCCATCTCTTCATGTGGGTGTAAACTTTAGAATAATTAAAGTAAATCTTGTGTTTGCTACACGGTGGAAGAATCTACAAATTAGTTTTGCTAGTTTTATTAGATTTAGTTCATATATATTTATCCTAATCTACATATTAAATAGAAATTACATTTATACATATCAAACTTCTACATATAATTGTGTGATTGATTTTTTTTTAATTTAAATTACCTTTTACGAATTCTTACAATCTACAAATTGTTATCAAGCATAACATTGTTCACTACATTTAATAATTTATTAATTATCTCATGATATAGATTAATATGATTTATTGATCAACTAATTTTCGTAATATAGATCAATATGATTTATTGATTATCTAATAGACATTTAATTTTTGTTAAATTTAATAATAAAAAACACATTACTCTCGATTTTAAAAATTTGTTATCTTCTAACGTTAATTCTAAGATAATAATATACATTTTTATTTTAAAAATTTCAAACTATTGCTAACAATTTCTGATACTTTGATGCCTTTGGTTGAGCTAATATTAAATTTGTAAGAGATAATCATTGTGTTGAGAACATGCATGGCTTTGGTTGGAAGTAGAGAACACATGCGAGTTAATGTCAGAGGGTATTACATCCCATGCCTTAAGTAATGAAGTGATAGGGACTAAATTTGATGACTGTATGCCCGTATTTATGTTTTTTTGGATTTGTAAGATATAATCATTTAAGAAAAAACTATATTAAATGTAAGGTCGAACTGTAGTTAGAGAATTAACATTTGAAAATGATTATAAAAATATGTATTATTTTTAATATTTTCTTTTTGTATTATAAATAATTATAACATTTGAAAAGGAATGTTGATTAAATAATTATTATAAAAAAAAAATTGTGACAAGTTGAGTCAATCATCAAGTTTATTTTTATTTATATGATTTGTTGTATGTATTGATAAACATTTTATAGTGGTAGTTGTGGGTGGTGTGGAACTGCAATGTGAGTTTTTAAAACTTAATGGCTACCTTAATTTGATATCTATTTTACTCTCATAAACTAATTTCAAACTTAAATTTCATGTTTATTAGATTGTCATATTGAAATTCTTCTTTTTTATTAGAAAAAAACAATCAAAAAAATTGTAATATCTTATACATAAAGTACAATCCATTTTAATTTTATTTTAGATTTTTTTTTTAATTTCAATAAAAAAGTTTAATTAAATTGAGACCATCTACCATCAATCAACATAATTTAACAATATATATAACTAGCATACCTATCTTAGATAAATCTATATAAAAGACACTGAGATATATCATTTTAATATCTCTTGACATATTTTACATAAATTTATCTAAGATAAATATGCTAGTTATATAATATATAATTATCATAATTATATAATTCATTTATAATAATATAATTATCTAATTTTAAACATAATAATATTATATAAACTAACATACATATCTTAAATAAATCTATGTAAAAGATGTTGAGATATATCATTTTAATATGTCTTGACATCTTTTACATAGATTTATCTTTGACATTTTAATAAGTGGAATAGACACCTCAAAAATAATATCTCTTGATATATTTTACATAAATTTATCTGAGATAAATATGATAGTTATATAATATATGATTATAATAATTATATAATTCATTTACAATAATATAATTATCTAATTTAAATATAATAATATTATATAAATAAAAAATAAAAAATAATAAATAAACCAAAATGGATTTTTTTTTTTTTTAGCTTTAATAAATAAAACTATATGCAAGGCAAACAAAAATTATAAAAACATCCTTTTTCCTTCTCCTTACACAAAAGTAATCAAGTAAAAAACTAAGAGTGCATCACAAAAACATCAAGAATAGCATTATTTAAGGGTTATTTGAAGAGCTACTCGAAAAAATAAAAAAAGATATTTTTATTTATTGTTTGTATATATATTTATAAATTCTATATTGTTTGTATATAGATTTATAATTTTTATATATATATTTTCAAATATTGTGGTGGTTCATTTTTATTTTATATTAATTTTTTAATTTATATTTAAAAGAAATTTAAAAAAAGATGTCAGTCATTTTTCTTAAGATGGTCACGACATCGGGCTCTTCTTCACCCTTCTCTTATTATAAAACGCCTTTCGACATAATAATCAATCAATATCATATATGACAAATCTAAAATAAATGTCTTAAATTTGATTTCTCTTTTAAAAAAATTTAAATAGACATATTTAAAATATATTTTTAAATTTTTAAAAACAAACCAACCAATAAAACACAAGTATGTCTGTCCATAAATTGGAAACAATACATATTCTTCTTCTTCTGAAGATAAAGGTCAATTTATTTATAACTTTAGAATGATCTACCCACCCCACACTCCAATTAGTATAAATTTGAGGTATTGGTTTTAATCATGAATTCAGCTCCAATTAGTATAAATTTGAGGTGTTGGTTTTAATTTTAAGATTTAAAAAAAAAAAAAATTTAAAATCTTTTAAAATAACTGTACTTTAATTAATAATATTAAAATAAATATAATTTTATTAAAAATATAATAAATAAAATTTTGTTTTATTTAATTTTAAAAAAACTTATTTTTAAAATAGGTTTGAACTCCTTTAAACTTGCAAGATGGTTATAGAAAAGTATTAATGTTTTTGGATATATATATATATATATATATATATATATATATATATATATATATATAAATAAAATGATGAATTCTAAAAATTTTTAAATGTATTATATTTTTGTCCGTTCTTTATTTAAAGATGAATTTATTTAAGTTTTAAAAGGAAATATTGAATGGATAATTATCATAATTTTGTTACTTGATACATAGATTGATCATCAAAATTAAATTTTATTTCAAAAGACTAATTAAAAAAAATATGCTTGAAAAAATAATATTTTTAAAAGTAATTTTTACACAAAATAAATTATAATTTTTTTCATTATTTATGATGTACGAGCCACATATATTTAAAAGTACAAAGTCTTCATTTCTAACTATTCAAAATAAGTTTAAATTATTATTGAGTTTATATCATTTCATTCAAACAATCAAATATTTTGTGTATTACAATTAAATAGATTATACATTAAAAGTTAGAAAGAAAATTAAAATATTTGAATGTCTAATAACTTGTCTAACTTTATTCGTGAGGGGTATTAGTATCACATTAATAAATATTGGCTTTCCTAGATGCAGTCACATATAAGGTATTGTCTTTCCCAATTACAATCCTTAACTATAAAAAATAAAATAAATCCTTGCATAAACACTATTTTACCATGCAAAATCACACATCTAACATAACACTATAAAAAATTTCAATACCTAAATCAATGAAATAAAATAACAAGATTATAGTTCAACATACCTTACAAAATAATTTTATTTGGATTAACATTAGTTAGGTTGTAATGCAACTAAAATACATATCAAGTATTTATGTGTATATAATAATATGATTACAAGTAATGCATATGTTGAAAAAAACTATGTTCTACAAGTTACAACTATAGTTCCATTAGTTGTTATGATACTAAATGCTAGAAAAGTATAGTGCCCAGATATATTTAAACATTGAAGATCCATAATAAAATATGAAGTCACAAAAAATATCGAAATGCTAACTAACTTAATACTACCAAAATATATGAACTAAATTTTGAGCAAAATTCATGGTTTTCTTACAAAAAATATAGAGAAAGAGGAAGAAGGAAACAAGATAGATAAATTTTTGCGTATTTGGGTTGGCTCAAAAGAGAATAAAGATAGTTGGATTGAGATTTGAGATAGGGATGGAAATGAAATCCCTTTAAGGTCTACATATTAACCAACAAATCATTTTATTATTATAAAATTAAATTATTACGAGTACACACATTAACTAAAGTGGTTGTTGAGATGACTCTTGAGGATTATTAGTATTCAACCAATAAACACTTTAGAATAGTGTGATGTCTTCTTCCCGATTATATCCCTTCTTTTGAAATTTTATTAAATTTATTTCTTTTTGCAAATGATAACTGAATTCAGATTTTTTATGAGTACTGTTTTAATAGCACTTCTAAGATGCATTTAAACTCCTTAGAAGGACTGGGAAGGGTTCTTTTTTTCTAATAGACCTGGCCCTTATATGTTGGGCATAGGTTAAATTTGATAATCGTATGAATGTATAAAGGAAAATTTCTAAAGACTATGGGATGAAAAAGGAAAATTTAGGTGCAGTGTCAAATTTTTGAAGGATTATAGTAAATATATATTGTCTTTGATGTTTCCTTAATTAACATTGAATTGTCATAGCTTTTGAAGGATAACATTGAATAAACTAGTACAAATATTTACTAATAGAACATTTAAGAAGAACTATGATTATGATTTTTTTACATGAGATTACAAAGTAAAGCAACCACACTCACACTCCCTACAATAGAAACAAAATAGACTAAAAACAAATAAACACTGGTAAAGCAAGAAAATAAACAACAAAATAAATAAAAATATATTAAGCATAGACCGTCGCATTAGGAGGATGTGGAGGATCATCCTTAAGTGATTGAACACTCCAAGAGGAAGGCTAAACCAGGGGAAGATTAGGAGTCACCCACCATCCATGTGGTATAAAATATCCAAAAAATAGTAATGTCCCACCCAATAAGAGGTTGCACCACACTATCAATAGGGTTGGGACTAGTAGGTGAACCCCACTAAGATAGTGAAGGATTTATGCCAAGATCATGATTAGATAACGTTGAAAAAGTGAAAAAATAACGCACATACAAGAAGCAATATCATCTCAAGAATAAACCAAGCCACAAAGAGAGAAGTTTTCAAGTGGGAAACCATCAAATAAATAATAACCCATGTGTTTATTAATAAGACTTGAAAACAACTATTCTCACAATAAACATTTAAGCAAGAAGAACAGAGAAGAGGAGAGAGCTTCATGAGAAGAAAAAAGGAGGAGAGGGATTTTTAAATAGAGCAAGAGGAAAGATTGAGAGTTACAAAGAATCTCATCATGACCTTACAAGGCCTCTTTAGTTTGTGTACCAAATATCATATTTGTAAAAAGTGGAGGGAAGTGTGTGACACGTGGGGAAGGAGTTACTTATGCAAGTAATTCTCAAAATCCTACAAAAAAATAAAAAAGATGAGAGACACCTCATCAAATATGATTTAAAATTAACATAGATATGAATCCTACACACCTAAAAACATGAGTAAAAAATATTATCTCAAATAAAGGGCAACCTAACACTCCTTAAACTTTATTTAGGGTTTACAAACAAACAAGAAGGGAGAAAACATTACTAACTCTCCCATTTGATGAGAAGTCCCTTCAATCCTATCTTATTACAAAAGATTACAAATTGGTCTTTACATAATGGCTTAGTGAAAATATTAGCCACTTGTTCTTGAGTAGGGCAAAAAGAAAAGAAAATTTTATTGTATTCAATAAGTTCGCACTAATAATAATGTTAAATATCAATGTGCTTGGACATTTTATGGAAAATTAGATTATTCGCTAAGACAATGACACTTTTGTTATTACCAAAAATTAGTGTAGGAGAATCTGGAGGGTCGCCCAAATCTACAAGAAGTCTTCAAAACCAAGTGGCTTTCTTAACATGATTACAAAATTTATACTCAGCTTCGGTGGAAAACAATGATACAATACTTTATTTATTACTAGTCCATAAAATTATGTCGGAACCCAAGAAGAAAAAATAACCACTTGTGGATTTACAATTATTAGGACAACAACTTGTCAAAGAAAAGGTGATATTCAAGGTATACTTGATGCCAAAAGTTATAGTAACCTTAATATAATGAAGAATAGTTTTAATAACATTAAAATGAGTAGTTTAAGGTTTTGACATGAAACAAGAAACCCATCCAACAGAAAAAAGACAATATCAGGATGAGTTTCAGTTATAATTTAAACTTCCAACTAATTCCCTATATAAAGTAGGATCAACATTTTCAATTTTCATGTCATTAAGCAATTGTATACCAAGTTTGCAAAGGGTAGTAATAGGTTTAAAATCTAAGATATTAAACCTAGCTAACAAGGCATGTGAATATTTAGATTGAGAAATGAAAATGCCATTTTTTTCTTGTCAAACTTGAATGTATAAAAAGCAATTTAAGAGACTTAAATCTATCATTTCAAAGGTGTTTTTTAAAGCATTTTTAGTGCAAGAATCATTGAACTATTACTACTAGTTATGATCAAGTCATCAACACATAAAAATATGATAACTATGTTAGATTTTGCATTGCAAACTTAAAGTGTTTCCAGATTTTGCATTGAAAACTATGTGTATGGACTATGTACCAAGTGTCACAAGCTAGTTTTTAGGAGGCTTTGTGTTTCCAAACAAGTCTTTTATTCTCATTACATCTATTATTCCTACTTTCATTTTCATGTGAGAAGAAAAAATTTCATACTTTTCATTTAAATTTGACTTATTTAAGTGGTGCTTTGAGTTTATTCTGTGATGGATTTCTCACCATCTTTTTTTTTTCCAATTTCTTTGTTTTATTTTCTTTTTATACTTTTTACTAAAAAATATAAAAAATCATTAAAAAATCATATACTATAATAACACTATCCTCTTAAACACAAAAAAAAATCATGATAATTTATTTAATATTATAAAATTATGTCACTACCCATTAAACAAATCAGTAAGTCTAAGAAAAATACAAGAAACATAATTTTTCCAACAAATTAACACCAAAATTTTCCAACAAATTAACACCAAGTTTTTTTTTTGTTGAAGTTAATAGACAAAATCACATTGCCTCTCAATTTCGGGGAGTTCTCTTCTACCCTAATTTTTAACTATTACATTAATCCACATGCCACTCATTTTAAAGACATCTTTGATACCATGTAACCTGATAAATTTGTAAGAGGTGATCATGGTTGTAAAATATTATTGTGTCCCATGCCACAAAGGTTGGGAACATTTATTTTTTGTGATAAACTTCCTACTTAGGTTAAATTGATGGCCGAAGAACCATATTTACAAAAATTTTAAATAAAATATAATTTTTATTTTTTTAAAAATTTGGTGAGGAGTACTAATTTAGTATATTCTAACTTGATCCTTTTATAAATATATTGTATGAACATTATTGATATATAAATAATATTTATTTAGAAATTTAATTAGAGAGAAAGTCACATTATTCATTTGATATGTTTAAATAAAATAGTTTAAAATAATAAATTTGAAATACACTAGATAATAAATATAACCAAAATTTTTATATCACGTATCTTATATTTGATGATGTGTCATTATATATAATTGTGTTGTACTACTATTTGGTCAAAATTGTGCAATCATATATAATGTACACTTACATCTAAATTAAATGTAAACGATTGTTGAATCTTTTTCTCTAAAGTACTATTTCAAATATTGATACTTGCTCAATTATTAGTGCTTCTTCTTTATATTAAATATAAGATGAAATTATAAAAAAAAGATTTAAAAATGTAATAATTATAATAAATAATTATCTTTATTTAATAAGACATTTTTAATTTTAAATTTGATATCCATTTGATCATTATATTATTTTTTTAAATTAAAAATTTATCAAAAAATTATAATATTTTAAACATAAAATATAATTTATTTATTTTTTAATTTTTTTTTTATAAATATGATAAAATAATCTAATTAAATAAAAATCATTTATTATCAATCAACATAATTTTTAAAAAACAAATTATAATCATTAAATAATATATGGAAAATCCAAATATTTACATTAGATTTTTAACTTTTAAAAGCAGATCAACAAGGCATGGTTAAATGTACATAAATTGAAAACAATACATGTTTATGTTGTGAAGGGCTTAATTGTGGGGTATTAATAAAGATTAAGGTCAATGTATTTATAACCATGAACCTGGAGGCATGTTTATGAAAGAGTTCAATGCAGATCTTAAGAAATTAATGGTGGATTATAGCTTTGAAACCATGATAATAGAAGGCTAAAGTCCTTTCACGTATGAGAAATGTAATGGGGAAGAAGGGGATGTGTAGGTGAATCACAATTGAAGGGGATGAGTAGATTGAAACCTAAGAGCTTAGGAGCTAAACTTATAACAAAATAAGATAGGTTGATAGAAGATCTGGCACTTGTAAGTGTTGAGAGAACCTATAGTGAGTAGGAAGGGCATGGGGAAGGATCTCTTGAATTATAGAAATACGAGGAAAGAAATAATGAATACATAGATCGATCTTGACTATTGATGGTTGAACAATGCACTAGGTCCCTACAAAATTTGACCATTGAAGATACACTAGAAAAGCCTACCCCTTTTGAACTTGCATCACTATTTCATGTACTAGATCTCCCACATGAAGAAACAAGAATGATAACTGACCCTATTATCCACATAAACTTTGAATATTTTATAGATGTGGAATATAATTTTATGATTGAATAAGTTATTCCTTGTGAGGAGTTAAATGAGGATACCTATAAAAATTTGGGTGCTTGCTCAACAACATAAATGAATTTTAGTTTAGCGAATGTCAATTGTATAGACCGGGCAATAGCCCATAATAAGTGGCCCAGTGCCACAAGCCAGTAGTATAAATCTTTCATCATCTTCAGTGTCATTAGTAACAATAGGGCCAATTCCTGACCCAATGGATATAGGAATTATAAGACCACCACTAGGATAAGTATCATGGGGACAAGTGCCTTAGATGTCACTGCACCCCCACCACAAATTTACTATGAAATGGCCATGTACTAGCTAGAATATTTTAGTATGGAAAATTATATAGAGCATGTGCTAAAATGTGAATTATAATAGCACACTCAGGGTATAACCCAATCAAAGCACAAGACAACCTAGTTCATGATAACTCTACTTGATCACACCCATACTTGGTATAGGAATTTTGATCCTAACCAGGTTATGGTTGATTATAAATTTTTTAAGGAAGCATTCTTAAAAGAATTTGATATACCCAAGTTTAAATTATAAATCATTGCCATGCTCAAGGAAATTAACCAAGGACTATCAAAGAGTATGCACCTATATGATGCTAGGTTCAAAACTCTTCTTTCCAAGCTTCTTCATGATATTCACCCCTCCCAACATGTGTAATGGTTTGTTAGGGGATTGATATTACCATTCAAAAGAGTGATTTCTATGAAGACATTCATAGACCCTCATGAAGTGCTTGAATCTATGCTTAGAGCCAAGGCAGTCAGAAGCAACAACACTAGAATGAGCCCATTCATGGAAGTGTAGATTACATCCATGGCTAAACAAATCCAAAAACTCACTCCTAGTTTATTACAAGAAATTTGAAGTGGGTTATGGTGCATCAATTATGAAATAGAAGGCCATAATAAGAAAAACTGTCCTCGAATAAATATGCACACATTGATTTAAATATATGAGGTTTGTTGTGAGGCACATGATGTTCATAACCAATATTTATTACAACATACCAGTCAATTTAATATAACCATCTATTATTAGTTGTGTGATGCTTACACTTGTACCATAGCTGACTACTAAGTGATTAATGAGATGTGTGAAACATGGAAAGAGGCACACGGTAAGCCACTGTAGTAATTAGGGGGAAAGCTAATCAAGGCAATGAAGGTTATGGCCAGTAAAATATAAGATATTAGATGCAAATAAGTGATCAAGGATGAGGTAGAGGAAGTATTAGAGGATGGGGTAGACACATACCATCCTTTTTTTTTTGAGCCAGTAATAGCGTAACATATTTTAAGATTTAGATTTTGACTAAGCTTATTAGATTTAAGGGATAAGATTATTGAAGTGACAATAATGTATGTTAAAATATATATTAATAATTTTTAGTGGTTAATGTAGGGTAATACATTTATTCAGAGTAAATGGTATAACTTTCAACAATTTTAGGGTTAGTTTTTTTCATTGATTGAAGTTATATTAGGGATTATTGTTTTTCAAGAAATGGTAAATAATTTATATATAATGTTGTGTATTTATTAGTTTGGATTTTGAATCTTTTTGCATACGTAAATTATTGGATTATGTGTAAATTTGTGGTACCTCATTAAATTGTTACATTTCTTTATTTTTTATCGTGCATAAGTTTATTATTGTACACTTTATTTTAAATTGCTTGAGTAAAATTCTTAGCTACGACATAAATACATTATTGAATTTGTCTTGTGTTATTGTATTAGCAAGCTAAGTGGGCTTAACCTTAGAGAAAACTCTATAGTTAAACGTGCTTGAGTTGGAGTAGTATTGGGATGGGTGACCTTCTAGGAAGGCCCAATGCTTCACACATGTGAGCATCACCTAGATGCAATGAGTACTAAGTGAACTATTCATTCTTATGAGAGATGGATTTGTGTGAACCACTATTCATGAAACATCGGTCAACGAATTTGACTAAAAAAACTATACAGTTAAACCATGATAACAATATTATAATTTGACTCACTGTAAAAATTACCTCTTACTTATATATATGTTCTTATCCTAATTTATATATTAAATAGAAGTTACATTTATGCATATCCAACTTCTCTATATAAATATATAATTTTTATTTTTTTTAAATTATTTTTACATACTCTTACAATCTACAATTTATTGTCAAACATAACATTATCCACCATATCAAATCCTCTACATTTAATATGAATCAATATAATTTATTAATTATCTAATGGATATATAGTTTTTATTGAGATTAATAATCAAAAATCACATTACTCTCGACTTTGAAAAATTATTCTCTTCTAACTCTAATTTTAAATGATAATATACCTTGTTTTTTAATTTTTTTTCAAACTATTGCGAACAATATCCGATATGTTGATGCCTTTTGTTGAGCTAACAATTAAAATTTCTCCGCACTCCAAATGCCACTTGTATTTTATAGACATCTTCAATATTATTTAACCTAATAAATCTGTAAGAGATAATCATTATATAATTTTATAATTTTTTCTAATGAGAAGTTGAGTTAATTTTAAGATTTAATCTTGTTTATATAATTTGTTGAATGTATTGATAAATGCTTTACAATTATAGTTATGGGTGGTGTGGGACTACAATGTCTACGAGTTTTTAAAAATTAATGGTCACCTTAATTTCATATCCATTTTATCATCACAAAACAATTTCAAATTTGACTTTGATATCTATTACAGTGTCATTAAAAAAAAAATTATTAGAAAAAGTAAATGAAAAATTATAATATCTTAAACATAAAACATGATTGGTTTTTTTTTTTTTTTATTTTTTTTTAATAAATTTGATAAAATAGTATAATTTAATTGAGACCATTTATCATCACTCGACATAATTAAAAATAATAATAATTAATTAATATAATAAATGATAAATTTAAAATAAACATCTCCAAATTGATATCTCCCAAATATTTTTGAATAAATATATTTATAAATATTTTTTAAACTTTTACAAACAAACCAACATGGCATAGGTACACGTCCATATATTAGAAACAATACATATTCTTCTTCTAAAATGCTCGAGTGTGGGGCTCTAATATATTTATAACCATGTCTTCACATGGGTGTTAACTTTAGAATAATTAAAGTCAATCTTGTATCTGGTTCAGTAGGTGTCACGAATAATTAAGGTTTCAGCGTTAATAACATGGTCTTTATTTACAGAGCATATGTGCTTTAAGGGGCAAATGGGGCCATTATTCCCATCCCAAAAATGAGTGATGGATTTTGGGAACAACAGCTGGCTCTAGTTGAGAAACTTCATCGATTGTAAAAACAATCAAAGGGAGTAGAATCCAGAATCTCCAGTGCTTTTAAGTATGCCATTGGGCTATGGAGTCATGCTACCCAAAAAGAAAGGCACCAAAAAGAAATGAAACCAAACAACATAAAATAGAACTAAAGACTATACAAATATATAAATGTACAACTAGACTTACCTGATACTTCAAGAATTGAAGTGCTTCAGATGCTGCCCACTGTGAGGCAGTGAAAATGGCATGCCGTCTTGATACATCAACAATAAATTATTTTCACCATTGAGCTAATGAATAACAAACGGGCCTCTCCATAGGGAATTGAATTTCCCATGCATTCTCTTTGGTTCTCTTCTCTTGTCCCATAACAGGACTTGGTCTCCAATCTGGAAATCAAAGATTTTTGATTTCTAGTCAAAGAGCTTCTTCACCAGACATTGATGCGAAGTGGTTCGGTCCACCACCATAGTTTGCTGCTCATCTAGCTCAGTCAGGCACATGATCCTTTTGTCAATGGAGCTTTCATATGTCTGATTTTCGATCGCCTTTGCCAATTTTAGTACTGGCAATTCCAGGGTGATTGGTATCTCTACATTGAGACCATACAAAATTTGGAATGGTGACATACCTATCACCTTCTTAGGTGTAATTATATTTGCCCATAAAGCATCAACCAGCTTCCTGATGATGGTCACCAGGTTCTTGTTGCTCAATTTTTCTTGGCCATTCCCTTTTGTAAAATAATCAGAGGAATTAGAGAGGGTAATCCTATAATAAAAATAGAACTGAGTAATCTCATGGGAAGAGAAATAGGCTATATTGTCTGTCACAATTTTGACTATGACCCCAAACTTGGAAATGATATTTTTCTTGAGGAAATTGCATACTACTTCTGAAGTAGCATGCTTGGTTGGAATAGCTTCCACCTATTTGGTGAAGTAATCTATGGCTATGAGGACATAATCATGTCCAGTGCTTGAAGATGTATTTACAGCACTAATGAAATCGATTCTCCATTGCTGAAATGGCTCTTCTATTACCACTAGCTTAAGAGTCAAAGCAACTAACTTGGGTCTTCCTAGTTTGTCATAATTCACATCTTCGTATCTATTTGTATGCATCTTGAAACATAGTAGGCCAGTATTACCTAGCTCACAAAATCTTATGGGCAATTACAGGTGCAAAAAAATATCCTCCACAGGCTAGATTATGGAAGGACTCCAAAAGTTGGTTCTATTGCTCTTTATCCACACAGTGAAGGAACACCCCATTGAGGTTCTTCTTATATAGACTGTTGTCCTACAGGTCAAAATTGGTAGCTTTTAACTTGATAGTCCTCTTTTCTTTACGAGACAGGTGAGTAGGATATTCACCATAAGTAAGGAAATGAGCAATACTCGAATACCACTCATTTGTGGTGGAGATAAAGAGGACCATTGGTGGGTCTTCAATTTTTGCTTCTTCATGCCCTATTTATTTTGGTCTATTATCAGTAATCAATTGGCAGAGACCCCTTCCCTATACAAGCTTTGTTGGTTTGATAACTAGATCAAACTCCTAGATTTTAGCAATCCAATTTTTCCTTTTAGTTCCAAACTCCTACTGAGTTAATATGGATTTGACTGTGGTATCAAGAACCAGGGCAATAATGTGTGAATTCAGGATGTAAAAATAGAAGTGCTTTACTACCTTTACCACTGCATAAGCATGCTTCTCTAGATTTGAATATTTTAATTCATGAGCTTTGAGAGGATAGTGCATGAATGATACAGGAGATTCCACACCTTCTTTGTTCTGTTGAACCAAAATTACTAAAAGTGTGTGCTCAAAAGCATAACTGTACATTATAAAATCTTTGGTATAATCTGGATTAACTACAATTGGGGCATGGGTGATAGCTATCTTGATGTCTCGAAATGCCAATTCGCCTTCTTCAGTCTAGCTGAAAGTGGCCTTTCCCTTCATCATGTCCATAATGTGGCAAGTCTTCTTGGCGAACTCAAGAATGAACCTTCACAAAAAATTTACCTTTTCAAAAATAGAGTGAACTGTATTCTTACTTGTGGGTAGAGTAAGATCCTAGATGGATTTGACTCTTTTTGAGTCAATCTTTATTCCTTCTCAGGATACAATGTGTCTGAGAAGTTGCCCATCTGTTATCCCAAAAATAGACTTCTTGGGATTTACAGAAATGCTATTCTGGTGACATCATTCCAACACTTATTGAAAATGGCACACGTGATCAGGACAATGCTTAGAAAATACTATTAAATCATCAAGGTACACCATAATGAACTTACCTATTTCATCTTTGAAAGCAAGGTCCATTACTCTCTAAAAAGTGGCACCAACATTTATCAGGCCAAATGACATTCTTCGATTCGTAAAGGTGTCCTAAGGTGTGGTGAAGGTAGTCTTATATTGGTCTGCTTCACCAACTTCCACTTGATTGTACCCTGAGAAGCCATCCAGCATTGATAACATCTCTGAACCAGTCACCATCTGAAAAACTTGGTCCATGATGGGCAGATGGTAATTATCCTTTAAGGATGACTGATTCAAATTTTTGAAGTCCACGTAGAGGCAAATTTTTCCATTCTTTTTTCTCACAGGAACTATGTTTGCAATCCATGTGGAATGGTGGATTGGAAAAATTATTCTAGCATTCAACATTTTTTATATTTTAGATAGAATAGTACCTGATATCTTTGGATTATACTACCAAGATTTCTTCTTGAAAGACATTGAATCACTCTTGAGAGGAATTTCATGGCAAACTTCTTCAAGCTTGAGAAACTTTAGATCATCATAAGAGTACACTAAAACATCCATGTAATGGTGAAGCAGGGCAGTAAATTTGAGCTTCTCCTCAAGAGCGCAACACTTCCCAATGTTCACCATATTGGGATTTTCCTTGGTACCCAAATTTATTTGATCAAACTCTTAGGAGGAGCTTGAATCCATTTGTTGCTATTTGATGAACCTGTCATGCTTGTCAAACAGTTTCTCAAGGGAAACCAATCCTTTGGGAATTTTATTCCCTTTTAGCTGTAGGAATTCTTCACCTACGTCTGAACTTGTTTCAGGGGCTGATTCAAGTTTTTGAGGCTCACTATCTTCGAAGTGAAGCTATTTAAAGCTATCTTTTTGTTCTAAAAAGGTGATGATTTAGTTGTCACCACTGAACATTTGCCAATGATTGACATTGTCAGACACACTTGGTTGAAAGACTAGTTTGATAGTGTCCCTGTCTCCTTTAAAATTTAGGTGAGAAACCATAAGAGTTGTAGAAATAGCTAATGCATCAGCGTGGTCATTGAATTCCCTTGGTACTACAAAAATACTGAAAGCATCAAAGCTTTCAATTTGATCCCAAACTAGATTGTGGTAATGGTGCAATCTCTCATTTTTTGTTTGGTATAGGTTCCTAACCTGACAAACCACTAGCTCAGCATCTCCTTTGGTGTGAAGGAGTTTGATGCCTCTGTCTTGAGCAGCTTTCAATCTGAGCAACAATGATTCATATTTAGTAGTATTATTGGTATTGCTAAACTACAACTTATAAGAAGAAGGAAAAATATCTCTTTGAGGAGATATCAATATAATCCTAGCTCCTGAGCTGGTAGAAGAATAGATACCATCAAATTCCATAATTTAAACATCATCAAAAAATGATTTTTCCTTAGATTTTTCTTCATTTGGAGGGGAGGATTCCTTCGAGCTTGCACTATGCTCTATTAAGTCTTCTATTGTTTTGTCTAAACCAATTTTTAGATTATCACATTTAGGAATTTAGTTAGATGCCACATGAACCTCCTCCAAGGATAAGAAGTAATTACCCATGCCTGAAGACTCAAATAGAATTTGAGCTTCAAGCACTGAGGTTTGAGTGACAACGTATTTTGCCTCTTCAAGGAATAATCTCTGCATGATGCCTTTGACTGAGATCTTCACTTTAGATAGGTCCATACTTAACTTGTCACCGACATCCTTATAAAAATTTTTCCCAACAAGAATGCCGTATGAGGCTAGGACGTCGGCCACCAGGACTGTCATCTTAATTCTCTTGTCTGGGAATGTCGCAAATGTAAATTAGGCATCCTTGATTTGTTCCAATAGTGGCACTTTTTTATTCTCCATGAAGAAGCATCTCCCAAATGTCTTGGTCAGTGTGAGACCAAGAGATTCTACCACTTTAACAGGCATGACATTGTCAGATGCCCCTTAGTCAATGATGCAATTGTTCAACTGGTGTTCATTTATCAACAGGGAGACAAAATGGCTCCATCCTCTCAAGAGCAGTAGGAGGAGTAATGATAAGGTTATTTTAGGTGGATGTGGGAGTCACCTTTGGAATAACTAGTCTTGTAGGGATGATTCTATTCTTTACACACTAAACCAACTTATCCAACTACTCAGGGTTGGATTGCAGGAATTCAAATTCAGACATTTGAATTTTAGTTTTCTTGACATGGTTGATTATATCAAATGTCTGAAATGAATTAGGAACAGGGGAAGGCAGTTCATCCTTCTGGTTTTTAGGAAGAGGGGTACTGATCTATGAAATTGAAGTTGAAGTTGAAGGTATACTTAAGGTACTTACTTTTTTAGGGATCACCAGGTCCTTTGATTGAAAAGGCAGAGTGGTTCCTCGCTTAGCAATTGAAATTTTTGGTTGAGATCACTCCTCTATTTTTTATTTATCAGCTTGCTAGGCTGACTGGTTTTGGGACTAGGTGAATAAAATGTATGATCCATCAAATGCCTCACCTTTACTTCTGTGTTCATCTTGGTAATTTATAATACCAATGTTAGAGTCACCAGCTAATTCTTCTTATCCCTCTATGAAGAGATTAACATCATCTTTTGGGTTTAACTCAAGCTAAAAGGAGAAATCAGATTCTATTTCGACATATCCAACTACTAAATTGGCTGGAGGTGCTTCAATGGCAAGTTTCTCCTATGGGGGAGGAAGACAGTTTGGCTACCCTTGATTTTTGGCAGTGTTGCCTTGATATGACTAATTAGGAAATGTCCTCCTTGATATATCTCAATACGAAGGAGTAGAAAAAATCCCTTGAGCCATTTGCTTTTTGAGAGCTAGCAACTCATTTGCTAGCTTTTGCACCATTGGATCAGTGGTGCCTGTAGATAGATATTCAGAGGATGAAGAAGATTTGCCTTTGTTAGGATCTCTTCTTATTTTTTCTACCAAGATAAGATCATCTTCCACCTCAGTGGCCAAATCTTGAGGTGCAGCAAGGCCTATGTGGCCAGCACGTCTCAACAAGAAACTCACTTTAGGAAGCTGAGATTTGATGAAGAAGTATTTGAGATTCTCAGCTGTTGGCTGAGCAATGGTAGGAATCTTGTTCCTCATCTTGTCAAACTTAGCTATGAATTCCCTCATAGGTTCATGAGGTTCTTTATTCATTTGTGTGAGCTGGGCCAGTAGGGCATGCACATCTTCTATAGGCTTGAACCTGGCTTTGAATTTGGCTTTGAGGGTGTTCCATTCAATCACAGTCTGGGCCTATAGATGATAAAACTAGTATGCAACAGTGCCTTGTAATGTCTCTATGAACAGCCTAATTGCTACATCTTCATACTCCACACATATCACGCCATAGGCTATGATGAAGGCTGCAATATGTTCATCAAGATGAACTCTCCCATCACCAAAGAACTTGGGGAAATTCTTCTTAGAACTGCGAGGTAGTTCATGTAGAGTTGGAGTTAAATTGAGTGGGCCAAAAGAGTTACCCCAAGAGACTTAAACTGCCATGATTTGACTACTAAAAGGAGGGATAACAAATGTCTGAGGGGTATGTATTGACAAATTTCTGCTAACAGCAAAAATGGATGCTTTGCTTGGTAATGGAGACCTAACTTTTATAGGATAAAAACTCCTAGTTTGTTGAAGGTGAGATGGTGAAGGAAATAGATTAAAATCACTTTTCTATACCAACTCGAATATAGGGTCAATATTACATTTAGATCTCTAGCTTTTTGTATACTGTGGATTTGCCAGATTGTAAAGTAAAAATGGAAAATAACTGGCACTACTTTAATTTGAAGCTTGAGGCTTCAAACTACATGTTCTTCCCTAGTGGAGTCACCAAAAATTGTTGGGTGAATATTTTTTCACCAACTGATGGGAAAAATAGGTTGTTTCAACCACAACATAAGGATATTGATCAGCCAAATGTGTAGGTCTACCACATCAAAAGGAGACAAATCTGTCCTCTCATCAAGGGGAGGTTCCCTATAACTTTGATATGCTATATACTATATATATAAGCTGAAAATAACACTCAGGGGTAGGACAACACCATCTATCTCTCTTTTTTTAGAGATGATGTTCACAAACAAAGGAGAATTTTGGTGAAAACACTAAAAGTACTTCTCTTCTTTCAGGAGTGGTCTATAGTAAATAGCAGGAATCCTTTCTGGTAGGTAACAGTAACTAGACGCAAAAACATAATAAGATGAAGTGTAGCACAAAGTCTCCACCTCAACTGCCAAAGAGTGAAATATATGAAGGAAAATGGGGGTAAAAAGTCATCCCAAGATACTTTACATAGAAATAGAAAAATAAACATGCTAAAGACAATTGTGGCAACACAAAGTCTCTCCATAGTCAGCTTCAGGTCACCTTCTTGATTACTTCCACTAGTTCTGCTTGTTAAATTAAATGGACAAGAATGCTTCTAAAAAATAGAGATAAGAACAATTTCTTAAATAACATAAGCTATTCCATCACAAAGTTTGAAAGGTCACTTGTTTTCTCATTCAAATAAAGAAATATGATTAACAATCTGAGCTCAAAGTCTTAGGAAATGCCTTTCAATTTGGGTAGAGTTTTGTTTCTATATTAGAGAGATATTTTGTGTATAAAATAAGATATTACAATATATAGCAGCCAAGAAATACTTGACACTTTGTTTCATGGAATGGCCCATGCTGCATTCAATGCCTTTAATGCATTTTTAGTTTTGTCAAGGGGCCATGCTAGAACAGGGCATCAACCTTAACTATGGTGTGTCAATTCCTCTCAAATGTCTTCTCCAAAGTATAGGCCACTTGGTCATCTTCTTTATATTTGTGAATTTGTCCACTTCACCTTTATTCGATGGAGAAAAATAGGCTACATCCTTGAGTGCTCGTGCTCTCTAATGTCCACCTTGTGGACTGTTTCACCTACTAGAAATAGCTCCTACACAGATATTTTTAGTCTTTCCCTCTTGTTCCCTCTTCTCTTAATGCATTTTATCTCTTCCTTGTGATCTAATATCTTGGGCTATCTCTTCCCTTTTTGCTGGCTCTTTTGGCTTCTTCTTCAGCTGGTCACTGGGTTTGGTCTTCAAGTTCCGCGCCATATTTGAAAATAAATGAGCATTTTGTTACTTTGATTTTGACATCCATAGGGACATCACTAATTGCTGGTCACTTGAACCACATTGAACCTTGAACATTTGAACCTTTGAGGTGCATCAATTCAATGGTTCAATGGTTTAGGTGGTCCTAACAGCTCCTTGGTTCAATAGGTTCCTTGGTTCAATCGCTTTCTTTCCTCTTCGATTGAACCATCTCTTCAAACATGTCTCTAGAATCTTCTGCTTCCTTCCTTCACTCGAAGCTTCCTTGTGAACTTCAAAATTCCTTAAACCTTTGAACCTTTACACTTTGAACCATTTGGTTCAAAGTTTAATGGTTCATTTTCTTTCTCATAATCCTTTGGTCCTTCGAAGTTTTTGGATCCTTTTCTTTTCTATTGAACTTGTTGAACCTTTGAACTTTGAACTCTTTTGGTTCAAGGTTCAGTGGTTCATTCTTTGCTCTTTGAATCATTTATTCTTCTAAGTCTTTCAAACTTTATTAAACTCATTGAACCTTTAAACTTTGAACTCTTTGGGTTCAAGGTTTAATGGCTCAATGGTTCAATCTTTCTTCTTTTAAGTCTTCTTTCATTTAAGTCTTTTAATCTTATTGAACTCGTTGAACCTTTAAACTCATTAAACCATTTTGATTCAAGGTTCAATAGTTCAATAGTTTAACCTTCACTCTTTGAAGCCTTCTTTTCTTTAAGTCCACTGATCTTATTGAACTTTAGAACTTGCTGAAGTCTTCAAACTTGTTGAACTCTTCGAAGTGATTTAACCTATTTGAACTTGTTGAGCACTTAATTCTTTTTTTTGAACCTTTGAACTTGTTGAACCTTTGAAATTTAAAGTGGGGTTCAATGGTTCAATGGTTCATTCCATTTGTTTGAAGCCTGATACTAAGTCTTTTAATTAAACCTCAGAATTGAACCAACCTTGAAATGCCTAAGTGTTGGGAACTTCCTTCTTTATGAGAGCTCACCTATTGAAGTCGTTGAACCTGTTGAACTTGCGAGTCCCTTAGCCAAAAAGTCTTGAATAATTTGAAGAATTGGAGTGCTCAGAACATTTTTTTGAGAAGGGATGAGAGAATTTTGGCCTAGAGGACCAAAATAGTTGATATGTTGTCCCCAAAAATGACTGACAAATTTTGGAAACAACAACTGGCTCTAGTTGGGGAACTTCATCGATTGTAAAAATAATCAAAGGGAGTAGAATCCAGAATCTCCAGTGCCTTCAAGTATGCCATTGGGCTATGGAGTCATGCTACCCAAAAATAAAGACACCAAAAAGAAATGAAAATGAACAACACAAAACAGAACTAAAGACTATACAAATGTACAACCAGACTTATCTAATACTTCAAGAATTGAAGTGCTTCAAATGCTATGGACTATGAGGCAGTGAAAATGGCATGCCATCTTGATACTTCAATAATAAACTATTTTCACCATTGAGTTGATGAATAGAAAATGGGCCTCTCTATAGGGAATCAAATTTTCCATGCATTCCCTTTGGTTCTCTTCTCTTGTCCCATAACAGGACTTGGTCTCCAATCTAGAAATCATGGGTTTTTATTTTTTAGTCAAAAAACTTCTTCACAAGACTTTGATGCATAGTGATTCAGTCCACCACCATAGTTCGCTACTCATCCAACTTAGTTAGGCACATGATCCTTTTATCGATGGAGCTTTCATATGTCTGATCTTCAACTGCCTTTACTAATTTTAGTGCTGGTAATTCTAGGGTGATTGGTATCAGTGCATTGAGACCATACAAAAGTTGGAATGGTGACATACCTATCACCTTCTTGGGTGTAATTCTATCTGCCCATAAAGCATCAACCAATGCTTTATGCCATATTTGTTGGTTGTCATCAATTAGCTTCCTGATGATGGTCACCAGGTTCTTGTTGCTTGATTCTGCTTGGCCATTCCCTTGTAAAAATTAATTAGAGGAGTGGGAAAGGGTAATCCCATAATAAAAATAGAATTGAGTAATCTCATGGGAAGAGAAATAGGTTGCATTGTCTGTCACAATCTTGGTTGGGACCTCAAAATTGAAAATGATGTTTTCTTTGAGGAAATTGCATACTACTTTTGAAGTAACATGCTTGGCTGGAATAGCTTCCACCCATTTGGTGAAGTAGTATGTGGTTATGAGAACATAATCATGTCCAACACTTGAAGATAGGTTTACAACACTAATGAAATCGATTCCCCATTGCTGAAATGACTCTTATATTACCACTGGCTTAAAAGGCAAAGCAACTAACTTGGGTCTTCCAACAAACTATTGGCACAGTTCACATCTTCGTACCCATTTATATGCATCTTTAAATAGAGTAGGCTAGTAATACCTTGATCATAGAATCTTATGGGAAGTTACAGGTGCAAAAAAATGTCTTCCACAGGACAGATTATGGAAGGATTCCAAAAGTTGGTTCTGCTGCTCTTTATCCACGCAACAAAGGAACACCCCATCGAGGTTCCTCTTATATAGACCGTTGTCCCACAAGAAAAAATTGGTGTCTCTTAACTTGATAGTCCTATTTTATTTATGAGATAACTGAGCAAGACATTCACCATAAGTAAGGAAATGATCAATACTTGAATACCACTCATTCGTGGTAGAGATAAAGAGGACTGTTGGTGGGTCTTCATTTTCTACTTCTTCATGCCCTATTTCTTCTGGTCTATTATCAACAATCAATTGGCAGAGGCCCCTTCTTTGTACAAGATTTGTTGGTTTGATAACCAAATCAAACTCTTAAATTTTAGAAATCCAATTGCCCCTTTTGGTTTCAAACTCATGGTGAGTTAATATGGATTTGATTGTGGTATCAAGAACCAGGGCAATAATGTGTGAATTCAGGATGTAAAAATGGAAGTGCTTTACTGCCTTTACCACTACATAAGCATGCTTCTCCAAATTTGAATATTTCAATTCATGAGCTTTGAGAGAACAACTCATGAAGGATATGAGAGATTTCACACCTTTGTTTTGTTGAACTAAAATTACTAAAAGTGTGTGCTCAAAAGCATAACTGTACATTGTGAAATCTTTGGTATAATCTAGATAAACTAGAATTGGGGCATGGGCGATAGTTATCTTGATGTCTCAAAATGCCCATTTGCCTTCTTCAGTCCAGCTGAAAGCGGCCTTCACTTCATCATGTCCACAATATGGTGAGTCTTCTCGGTGAACTCAGGAATGAACCTTCGTAAAAAATTCACATTTTTTATGAAAGAGTGAACTACAGTCTTACTTGTGGGCAGAGTAAACTCATCGATGGATTTGACTCTTTCTGAGTCAATTTTTATGCCTTCTTAGGATACAATGTATCTAAAAAGTTTCCCTTTTATTATCCCAAAAATAGACTTTTTAAGATTTAGAGAAATGCCATTCTGGCGACATCATTCTAGCACTTGTTACAAATGGCGCACCTGATCAGGATGATGCTTGGAAAAGACTTTTAAATTATCAAGATACACCACAAAGCAAGGTCCATTTTTCTCTAAAATGTGGTGCCAGTATTTATCAAGCCAAATGGCATTATTCGATATGTAAAGGTGCCCCAAGGTGTGGTGAAGGCAGTCTTATGTTGGTTTGCTTTGCCAACTTCCACTTGATTATACCTTGAGAAGCCATCCATCATTGATAACATCTCTGAACTAGTCACTATCTAAAGAATTTGGTCCATGATGGGTAGAGGGTAATTATCCTTTAAGGATGATTGATTCAAATTTCTGAAGTCCACGCAGAGGCAAATTTTGCCATTATTTTTTCTCATAGAAACTATGTTTGCAATCCATATGGAATGATGGATTGAGAAAATTATTCTAGCATTCAAAATTTTTTATATTTGAGATAAAATAGTACCTGATATCTTTGGATTATACTGCTAGGATTTATACTTGAAAGGCACTTAATCATTCTTGAGAGGAATTTCATGGTGAATTTCTTCAGGCCTGAGTGACTTCAGATCATCATAAGAGTACACCAAAACATCAATATAATGGCAAATTAGGGCAGTAAATTTGAGCTTCTCCTCAGGAGCACAACACTTTCCAATGTTTACTATCTTGAGATTTTCTTTGGTACCCAAAATTATTTGATCAAACTCCTAGGAGGAGCTTGAGTCCATTTGTTACTGTTTGATGAACCTGTCATGTTTGTCAAATAGTTTCTCAAGAAAAACCAATCCTTTGGGAATTTTATTCCCTTTTAGCTGTGGGAATTTTTCACCTATGTCTGAACTTGTTTCAGGGGATGATTCAAGTTTTTGAGGCTCACTACCTTCAAAGTGAAGCTATTCAAAGCTGTCTTTTTGTTTTAGAAAGGTGATGATTTGGTTGTCACCATTGAACACTTGTCAATGATTGGCATTATCAGGCACCAAAAGACTAGTTTAATAGTGTACTTGTCTCCCTTAAAATATAGGTGAGGAACCAAAAGAGTTACAAAAATAGCTAATGCATTAGCTCAGTCATTAAATTCCATAGGTACTATAAAAATACTAAAAGCATCAAAGCTTTCAATTTGATCCCAAACTAGATTACAGTAATGGAACAATCTCTCATTTTTGGTTTGGTACAGATTCTTGACCTAGCAAACCACTAGCTTAGCATCTCCTTTGGTGTGAAAGAGTTTGATGCCCCTATCTTGAGTGGCCTTCAATTTGAGCAGTAGTGATTCATATTCAACAGTATTGTTGGTATTACTGAACTGCAACTTATAAGAAGGAAAAATATCTCTCTAAGGAGATATCAACACAATCCCATCCTCTGAGTTGGTAGAATAATAGCTACCATCAAATTCCAGAATCCAGATGTCATCAAAAACTTATTTTTTCTTTAATTTTTCTTCATTTGGAGGGGAGGATTCCTCTGGGCTTGCATTGTGCTCTATTAAGTCTTCTGCTATTTTGTCTGAACCAATTTTTAGATTGTCACATTCAAGAATTTCATCAGATGCCACATGAACTTCCTTCATGGATAAGAAGTAATTACCCACACCTAAAGACTCAAACAAAATTTGAGTTTCAGGTGTTGAGGTTTGAGTGACAATGTATTTTACCTCCTTCTTAGGGAGCAATCTCTGCATGACACCTTTGACTAGGATCCTCACTTCAGACATGTCCATACTTAACTCACCACCAACAATCTTGTATAAATTTCACCTATGAAGAATGTCGTATGAGGCTAGGACGTTGGCCACCAAGACTGTCATCTTAATTCTCTTGTCTAGAAATGTCATAAATGCAAATTAGGTGTCCTTGATTTGTCCCAGCAGTGGCACTTATTTGTTCTCCATGGAAAAGCATCTCCTAGATGTCTTGGTCAGTGTGAGACCAAGAGATTCTACCACTTTGGCAGGCATGACATTGTCAGATGCACTAGAGTTGATGATGCAATTTTTCAATTAGTGTCCATTTATCAGCAAGGAGATATAAAATGGTTCCATCCTCCTAGAAGCAATAGGAGGAGTAATGATAAGGTTATTTTGGGTGGATGTGGGAGTCACCTTTAGAATAGCTAGTCTTGAAGGGATGATTCTATTCTTTACACACTGAACCAACTTATCCAACTGCTCAAGGTTGGATTGTAGGAATTCAAATTTAGACATTTGAATTTTGGTTTTTTCAACATGGTCGATTATATCAAATATCTGAAATGAATTAAGAACAGGGGAAGGCAGTTCATCCTTTTGGTTTTTAGGGGGAGGGGTACTGATCTGTGAATTTGAAGTTGAAGGTGTACTTGAAGTACTTACTTTTTTAGGGATCACCAGGTCCTTTGATTGAAAAGGCAGAGTGCTTCCCCACTTAGCAATTGAAATTGTTGGTTGAGATCACTCTTCTATTTTTTCTTTATCAGCTTGCTAGGCTGACTAGTTTTGGGACTGGGTAAATATAGCATATGATCCATCAAATGACTCACCTTTACTTCTAGGGTCATCCTAGTAATTCAAGAAACCAATTTTAGAGTCACCAAATAATTCTTCTTCTCCATCTATGAAGAAATTATCATCATAAGGAGAAATCAGATTTTGTTTTGAGATATCTAACTGCTGAATTGGCTAGAGGTGCTTCAATGGCAAGTTTCTCATATGGGGGAGGAAGATAGTTTGGCTACCCTTGATTTTTGGTAGTGTTGCCTTGATGTGATTGATTGGGGAATGTCCTCCTTGGTATATCTCAATACAAAGGAGTAGAAGACATCCCTTGAGCCATTTGCTTTCTTAGAGCTAGCAACTCATTTTCTAGCTTTTACACCATTGGATCAATGGTGCATGTAGATGGATATTCAAAGGATGAAGAAGATTTGCCTCTGTTAGGATCTCTTCTTATCTTTTTTTGCCAAGATAAGATCATCTTCCATCTCAGTGGCCAAATCTTAAGCTATAGCAAGGTCTATGTGGCCAGCATGTCTCAACAAGAAACTCACTTTAGGAAGCTGAGAGTTGATGAAGAAGAATTTGAGATTCTCAGCTGTTGGCTGAGCAATGGTAAGAATCCTGTTCCTCAGCTTGTCAAACTTGACTATTAATTCCATCATAGGTTCATGAGGTTCTTTCTTCATTTGTGTGAGCTGAGCCAGTAGGGCATGCACATCTTCTACAGGCTTGAACTTGGCTTAGAATTTGGCTTTGAGGGTGTTCTAGTCAGTCATAGTCTAGGCCTGCAAATGATAAAACTAGTCTGCATCAATGCCTTGTAATATCTCTATGAACAACCTAACTGCTATGTCTTCATACTCTACACCTATCATGCCACAGGCTATGCTGAAGGCTATAATATGTTTATCAAGATGAACTCTCCCATCACCAAAGAACTTGGGGAAATTCTTCCTAAAACTGTAAGGCAATTCATGTAGAGGTGGAGTTAAATTGAGTGGGCCAAAAGAGTTACTCCAAGGGCCTTAAACTGCCATGATTTGACTATTGAAAAGAGGGAAAACAAATGTCTGAGGGGTATATATTGACAAAGCTTTGCTAACAGTAGAAATGGATGCTTTTCCTTGTAATGGAGACCTAACTTTTGAAGGAGGAAAACTCCTAGTTCACTAAAGGTGAGATGGTAAAGGAAACAAATCAAAATCACTTTGATGTACCAACTTGAATACAGGGTCAATAATACATTTAGATCTCTAGCTTCTTGTATAACGTGGATTTGCCAGATTGTAAAGTAAAAATGGAAAAGAACTGGCACTGCTTCAATTTGAAGCTTGAGGCTTCAAAATACGCATTCTTCCCCAGTGGAGTCACCAAAAAATATTGGGTGAATATTTTTTCACAAGCTAACTGATGGGTAAAATAGGTTGTTTCAACCACAACATAAGAAGATTGATCAGCCAAATGTGCAGGTCTACCACATCAAAAGGGGACAAATCTCTCCTCTCATCAAGGGGAGGTTCCCTATAACTTTGATATGCTATATACTATATAGATAAGCTGAAAATAACACTCAGGGATAAGACAACACCATCCATCTCTTTTTTTTTAGAGATGATGTTCACAAACAAAGGAGAATTTTGGTGAAAACACTGAAGGCACTTCTCTTCTTTCAGAAGTGTTTTACAACAAACAATAGGAATCCTTTTTGGTAGGTAATAGTAACTGGACTCAGAAACACAATAAGATGAAGTGTAGCACAAAGTCTCCACCTCAACTGTGAAAGAGTGAAATATACAAAGGACAATGGGGGTACAAAGTCATCCCAAGATCCTTTACACAAAAACAAAAAAACAAACATGCTAAAGACAATTATAACAACACAAATTCTCTCCACAGTCGACTTTAGGACACCTTCCTGATTACTTCCACTAATTATACTTGTTAAATTAATGGACAAGAATGCTTCTAGGAAACAGACATAAGAATAGTTTCCTAAATAACACAAGCTATTTTAGCAAAAAGTCTGAAAGGTCACTTGTTTTCTCATTTAAATAAAGAAGTATGATTAATAATCTGAGCTCAAAATATCAGGAAATGCCTTTCAGTTTGGGCAGAGTTTTGCTTTTACATCAGAGGGATCTCCTATGCATAAAATAAGAGATTACAATATATAGTAGCCAAGAAAGACTTGGCACTTTGTTTCATGAAATGGCCCATGTTGCATTTAATGCTTTGAATGCATTTTCAGTTCTATCAAGGGGCCATGCTGGAACAAGGCATTAGCCTTAACCGTGGCATGTCAATTCATCTTAGATGTCTTCTCCAAAGTATAGACCACCTAGTCCTCTTCTTGATATTTGCGTAGCTATCCACTTCACCTTTACTCGATGGAGAAAAATAAGATGCATCTTTGAGTGCTCGTGCTCTCTAATGTCCACCTGGTGGACTATTTCACCTACTAGAAATAACTCTTGCATAGATATTTTTGGTCTTTCCCTCTTATTCCCTCTTCTCTTAATGCATTTTATCTCTTCCTCATGATCTGAGCTCTTAGGCTATCTCTTCCCTTTCTACTGGCTCTTTCGGCTTCTTCTTTAGCTGGTCACTGGGTTTGGTCCTCAGGTTCTATGCCATATTTGAAAATAAATGGGCATTTTATTACTTTGATTTTGACATCCACAGGGACATCACTGGTTGTTGGTCACTTGAACCACATTGAACCTTGAAACTTTGAACCTTTGAGGTGCATCAGTTTAATGGTTCAGTGGTTTGGGCAGTCCTATTGGCTCCTTGGTTTAATCAGTTCCTTGGTTCAATCACTTTTTTTTCTCTTCAGTTGAACCATCTCTTCAAACTTGTCTCTAGAATATTTCACTTCCTTCCTTTGTTTGAAGCTTCCTTGTGAACTTTGAAATTCCTTGAACCTTTAAACTTTGAACCATTTTGGTTCAAAGTTTAATGGTTCATTCTCTTTCTCAGAATCCTTTGGCCCTTCGAAGTTTTTGGATCAGTTTCTTTTTTATTGAACTCGTTGAACCTTTGAACTTTGAACTCTTTTGGTTCAAGGTTCAACGATTCAATGGTTCATTATTTAATCTTTGAATACTTTGTTCTTCTAAGTCTTTCAAACTTTATTGAACTCATTGAACCTTTGAACTTTGAACTCTTTGGGTTCAAGGTTCAATGATTCAACGATTCAATCTTTCTTCTTCGAAGTCTTCTTTCATTTAAGTCTTTTGATCTTATTGAACTCATTAAACTTTTGAACTTGTTGAACTATTTTGGTTCAAGGTTCAATGGTTCAACCTTCACTCTTCGAAGCCTTCTTTTCTTTAAATTTGTTGATCTTATTGAACTTTAGAACTTGCCAAAGTATTCAAACTCGTTGAACTCTTTGAAGCGATTGAACCTATTTGAACTCGTTGAGCGCTTAACTCTTTTTTTTGAACCTTTAAACTCATTGAACCTTTGAACTTTAAAGTGGGGTTAAATGGTTCATTCCATTTATTTGAAGCTCGCTACTAAGTCTTTTGATTGAACCTCGACATTGAACCATCCTTGAAATTCCTAAGTGTTGGGAACTTGCTTCTTTGTGAGAGCTCACCCGTTGAAGTCATTGAACTTGTTGAACCTACAAGTCCCTTAGCTGAAAAAGCTTGAATAATTTGAAGAATTGGAGTGCTCAAAACATTTTTTTTGAGAAGGGAAGAGAGAATTTTGGCTTGTAAGACCAAAATAGTTGATAGGTTGTCCCCAAAAATGAGTGACAGATTTTGGGAACAATAGCTGGCTCCAGTTAGGGAATTTCATCGATTGTAAAAACAATTGAAGGGATGCCTTTCAGTATGCCATTGGGCTATGGAGTCATGTTACCCAAAAAAAAAGGTGCCAAAAAGAAATGAAAATGAATAACACAAAACAAAACTAAAGACTATACAATTATACAAATGTACAACCAAACATATCTGATACTTCAAGAATTAAAGTGCTTCTGATGCTGCCCACTATGAGGTAGTCAAAATGGAATGCCATCTTGATACTTCAACAAGAAACTATTTTCACCATTGAGCTGATGAATAAAAAATGGGCCTCTCCATAGGGAATCAAATTTCCCATGCATTCCCTTTGGTTCTCTTCTCTTGTCCCATAATAGGACTTGGTCTCCAATTTGGAAATCATAGGTTTTTGTTAAGGTGTGGAGCTAAAAGCTTCACATATGAGCGAGTTTGCAAAGTTGCAGGTTAACACAGTCACCGGCGTCAGTCAGGAGCAACTGACGTTGGTCAGGAGCAGACCAGGAGATGCCAACGTCGGTCATGGGTCGGCCGATGTCGGTCACAAGCAAGCAGGCAGGAACCGGTGTCGGTTACCTGTGCATCCAGAGAGCTATTTTCATGGACAGAATCGAGTGTTTACATGATGGGATTAAGTGAGAGTCTTAAGTCCGCATCTCTATCTTTAGCAAGACTATTTTGAGCCCTTTATTAGGAGGTTCATTTGATGGTTGTAATTGCATTGCTCATGATCCCTAATTCTATATAATATGGATAATTTTTCTTAGCTTATTATATTGTAGATTATTGTATTGTAGAGAGCAGTACATAATTGTATATGTGAATCATTGTAGGTTGTTGGAGTTGATTGTAGCTCTTGAGGGAAAGAGATCTAGAGAGAGATCTATACATCTGAGAGAGGTGTGGAAGAAAAGAGTTTCTTCAATTGTATTCCTTCTGTAAAGAGTTTAATACAAGTTTTTAGGGTGGTTTCTTGTATCTATGTTTCTTTGTCATTTTTGATTCTAGTTACTTATCTTTCTGATTGATTTCTGCATTTAGTTGCTTGCTAATAGTAATCAACCTTGTTGGTTGATCCCCAACAAGTGGTATTAGAGCTCAGGTTCACTAACAGGTGGTTCAGATCTGTGTAGTGTGTGTTGATTACAGGTTACTCACAGAGGTTTCTGTTTGAGTGGAAGAAGCAATGGCAGAAGAAAGTAAACTGAGAATGGAGAAGTTTAATGGAAAGAATTACTAGTTATGGAGAATGCAGATAGATGATTATCTGTATCAAAAGGACTTATACTTATCGTTAGGTGGGACTACAAAGAAGCCCACAGACATGGATGATGAAGAATGAGAAGTTCTTGATAGAAAGGCTCTGGGGTCTATAAGACTGAGTCTGGCATCCACTGTGATATCTAATTTATCATAGGCAAAGTCTACAGTAGAGTTAATGTCTACTTTAGCAAATATGTATGAAAAACCCTCTACTTCTAATAAGGTATATCTTATGAAGCAGTTATTTAATTTGCAGATGCAGGAAGGTGGATCTGTGTCTAACCATCTTAATGATTTCCATGGGATTGTTAACCAATTAAATTCAGTCAAAATAGTATTTGATGATGAAATTAAGGATCTTTTAATATTGTGTTCTTTGCCTGAAAGATGGCATAGCTTAGTAATGGTAGTTAGTAATACTGCTTCTGCTTCAAATATTTTAAAAGTAGATGATGTTGTTAGTGTTATCTTGAATGAGGAAATCCGTAGGAAAATCACAGAAGAACCATCAGGGAACGCTTTAAGTTTTGAGAGCAGAGGAAGGCAAAAAAAGAAGAGCAAGAAAGGGAGATCAAGATCTAAGTCAAAGATGAGAGGAAGATCCAAATCCAGAAATGGCAGAAGGCCATAATGCTATAATTGTGGAAAGATAGGGCACATAAGCAAAGATTGCTGGTCAAAGCCTAAGGAGGACAATCAGCATGAAGGAAAAGAAGAAGCAAAGGTTGTAGGTATTGCACAAGATGATTTAATATTATCTTTGCATAATAATATAGAATCTTGGGTTTTAGATTTTGGTGCATCTTTTCATGCTACCCCCAATAGAGATTATATTAGTGACTATATCCAGGGAGATTTTGGAATAGTGTATCTTGGGGATGATGAGCCTTGTAAAATAATTGGCAAAGGTAAAGTGTAGCTGAAGATGCAGAATGGCAACACATGGGTGTTGAGAGACGTCATGCATGTTCCCAGCCTGAAGAGGAATTTGATTTTTGCAAGAAATTTAGGGGATGAGGGTTGTATAGTAACTCTCACAGCTGAATCTTGGAAGGTTACCAAGGGTGCACTTGTTATGGCTAGAGGTAAGAGAGTAGGTACTCTCTATTTATGTAATTGTGTTACTAAAATTTCTCCTTCTGTATTATCTACTTCAGATGTAGATGCAAAGTTGTGGCATCACAGGCTCGGCCACATGAGTGAGAAGGGAATGTCCATTCTTAAGTCAAGAGGTATGTTTCCAATTTTGAAAAACATAGATCTAAAATTTTGTGAGCATTGTATTTTTGGAAATCAGAGGAGAGTGAGTTTTCTCAAGACCGGGTCAACAAAGAAGAAGCATAAGTTGCAGCTTGTTCACACAGACATGTGGGTACTAGCTCAGGTTGCTTCTATTGGTGGATCAAGGTACTATGTGTCTTTCATAGATGATGCTACAAGAAAGGTATGGGTCTATTGTATTAAGAAGAAATCTGATGTATTTAAGACTTTTAAGATTTAGAAAGCTATGGTTGAGAATGAAACAGGCAAGAGATTGAAGTGCCTGAGATTTGATAATGGTGGTGAGTTCTGCAGCCACAAGTTCAATTGGTATTGTTATATGCATGGAATATGTAGGCAAAGGATGGTTCCAAGGACACCTCAGCAAAATGGAGTTGCTGAAAGGATGAACAGAACAATATTGGAGCATGCAAGGTGTATGAGATTGCATGATATTTTGCATTTAGAGTTTTGGGTAGACGCTGTGGATACTGCAGTGTACCTGATTAACAAAGGACCCTCTACAACTCTGGATGGTAGAATTATAGAAGAGGCATGGACAGGTAAAAAGGTAGATCTCTCATATCTCAAAGTTTTTGGTTGTGAAGCCTTTGTGCACGTTGATAAGGAAAATAAAAAGAATCTGGATGCTAAGTCTATGAGGTGCACATTTATTGGCTATGGCTCTGATGATTTCAGTTTTTGATTTTGGAATCTAGGAACTAATAAGATAATTAGGAGCTGTGATGTTGTTTTCAATGAAAAAGTGATGTATAATGATCAGCTGAGGAAGCTGAATCAATCTGGATAGAGCAATGGTGAATTGGACGAGGTGATGGTCCAAAATGAGCTCACGAGAAGAAGAAATAATCACTTGCAAGAAAACACAGAGACTAATGTCAGTCAAGAAGGAACCGACATCGGCACTATAGGAACCGATGTCGGTCATATAGGGACTGATGTTGAAAGGTCAGGAACCGAGGTCAGTCAGGTGGAACTGATGCTGGTCAGTAACAGGCCTAGAGGTGACCAAGGTCGATCACTGTCAGAGAATTTGGGCAGACAGCGTGTTGTAGATGAGTCTCAGACGCCCATCAGGAGGTTAGAAAGGGTAAATAAACCTCCAATTCCATATTCCCCTTCATTATTCTATTTATAGCTTACTGATGGTGGAGAACTAGAGAGTTTTGAAGAAGCAATACAGGTGGATACCAGGAAACAGTGGGAGCTAGGCATGAATGAGGAGATTGATTCCTTGAAGGAGAACCAAACGTGGGATTTGGTTGAGTTGCCAGCTGGTAAGAGAACACTGAAGAATAGATGGATCTATAGATTGAAAGAAGGTGAGAATGGTAAGATGAGATATAAGGCCAGATTGGTTGTGAAAGGATTTGCATAGAAACTAGGTATTGACTTTGGTGAGATTTTTTCTCCTATTGTTAAAATGACTTCTATATGGACTGTTTTGTCTTTAGTTGCTATTGAGGATTTGCATCTTGAGCAACTTGATGTTAAGACAACATTTCTTCATGGAGATTTGGATGAAGAAATCTATATGGATCAGCCGGAAGGATATGAGGTCAAAGGTAAGAAGAAGCTAGTGTGCAGATTGAAGAAAAGCTTATATGGCCTCAAGTAAGCTCCTACACAGTGGTATTTGAGATTTGATAGGTTTATGACTGAGCATGGCTACAGTAGGTGTTAATCTGACCATTGTGTGTATTTTAAGAGATTGGATAATGGTAGATATATTATTCTATTGTTGTCTGTAGATGATATGCTGGTTGCAGGATCACACATGCAGGATATCTCTGAGCTTAAGTTGAAATTAGCTCACACATTTGCCATGAAGGATTTGGGAGTAGCAAAGAAAATCCTTGGCATGAGTATTAAGAGAGACAGGAAAAATCATAGGTTGATTTTGTCTCAAGAGGATTATGTGAACAAGGTGTTAAAATGGTTTAATATGCAGGATGTAAAACCGGTAAGCACACCTATGGCTGGACATTTCAAGCTGAGTAAAGATCAGTGTCCAAATTCACATGATGAGGTAGAGTACATGAGTAGAGTTCCATATTCTTCCACAGTAGGGAGTTTAATGTATGCAATGGTGTGTACTAGACTGGATATTGCCCAAGCAGTGGGAGTTGTAAGTAAGTATATGGCCAATCCAGGGAAGGAACACTGGAAAGTAGTTCAGTGGATCCTTAGATATCTGAAAGGGACCAGTAGTAGGCATTTGTGCTATGGTGGTTCAAATACTTCTCTACATGGTTATGTAGATTCAAATATGGCAGGTGATTTGGATGGCAGAAGGAGCACCACAAGATATGTTTTCACTATTGGTGGAACGGCAGTTAGCTGGATTTCAAAGTTGTAAAAGGTTGTTGCCTTGTCAACTACAGAAGCAGAATATATTGCAGCCATAGAAGCTAGCAAAGAGATGATATGGATGACACGGTTCATGGAAGAGCTTGGAAAGGAGCAAGAGAGTTGTAGACTATACAGTGATAGTCAGAGTGCAATTCATTTGGCTAATAATTCAGCCTTTCATTCAAGAACAAAGCATATACAGCTAAGGTACCACTTCATACGACAGGTATTGGAAGATGGTGAGTTGAAGCTAGAGAAGATCCACACAGATAATAACCCTACTGATATGCTAACCAAGCCGGTAACAAAGGAGAAGTTGAATCTTCATTCAACTTTCCTTGGTCTTCATGATTGAGTTTGAAGATGGAGAAGCTAGAAGATGTTGCTGTACAGGTACTGGTGCAGTTGTTTATCTCTAAGTGGGAGATTGTTAAGGTGTGGAGCTAAAAGCTTCACATATGAGCGAGTTTGCAAAGTTATAGGTTAACACAGTCACTGTCATCAGTCAAGAGTGACCGATGTCGGTCAGGAGCAGACTAGGAGATACCGACATTGGTCATGGGTCAGCCAACATCGGTCACAGGCAAGCAGGTAGGAATTGGTGTCGGTTACCTATGCGTCTAGAGAGCTATTTTTGTGGACAAAATCGAGTGTTTTCATGATGGGATTAAGTGAAAGTCTTAAGTCTGCATCTCTATCTTTAGCAAGAATATTTTGAGCCCTTGATTAAGAGGTTCATCTGATGGTTGTAATTGCATTGCTCATGATCCCTAATTCTATATAATAGGGATAATTCTTCTTAGCTTATTGTATTTTAGATTATTGTATTGTAGAGAGTAGTACAGAATTGTATATGTGAATCATTCCAGGTTGTTGGAGTTGATTATAACTCTTGAGGGAAAGAGATCTAGAGAGAGATCTATACATCTGAGAGAGGTGTGGAAGAAAGGAGTTTCTTCAATTGTATTCCTTCTGTAAAGAGTTTAATACAAGTTTTCAGGGTGGTTTCTTGTATCTATGTTTCTTTGTCATTTTTGATTCTAGTTACTTATCTTTCTGATTGATTTCCGCATTTAGTTGCTTGCTAATAGTAATCAACCTTGTTGGTTGATCCCCAAAAGTTTTTGCTTTTTGGTCAAAGAGATTTTTCACCAAAATTTGATGCACAATGATTTGGTCCACCACCATAGTTCACTGCTCATCCAACTCAGTCAGGCACATGATCCTTTTGTCGATGGAGCTTTCATATGTCTGATTTTTAACTACCTTTGCCAATTTTAGTGCTGGTAATTCCAAGGTGATTTATATCTCTGTATTGAGACCATATAAAAGTTGGAATGGTGACATACCTATCACTCTCTTGGGTGTAATTCTATCTGCCCATAAAGCATCAACCAATGCTTTATGCCATGTTCATTGGTTGTCATCAACCAGCTTTTTAATGATGGTCACTAGGTTCTTGTTGCTTGATTTTGCTTGGCTATTCCCTTGTGGAAAATAATTATAGGAGTGGGAGAGGGTAATCCCATAATAAAAATATAACTAAGTAATCTCATGGGAAGAGAAATAGGTTGCATTGTCTGTCACAATCTTGGCTGGGACCCCAAACCTAGAAATGATGTTTTCTTTGATGAAATTGCATACTACTTCTAAAGTAACATGCTTGGCTAGAATGACTTCCACCCATTTGGTGAAGTAATCTATGGCTGTGAGGACATAATCATGTCCAGCACTTGAAGAAAGTTTTATGGCACCAATGAAATTGATTTCCCATTGCTAAAATGGCTCTTTTATTACCATTGGCTTGAGAGGCAAAGAAGCTAACTTAGGTCTTCCAAGGAACTGTTGGCACAATTCACATCTTCATACCCATTTGTATGCATCTTGAAATAGAGTAGGCCAGTAATACCTAGCTCATAGAATCTTATGGGTAGTTACAGGCACAAGAAAATGTCCTCCATAGGCCAAATTATGGAAGGACTCCAAAAGTTGGTTCTGCTGCTCTTTATCCACGTAGCAAAAGAACACCCCATTAAGGTTCCTCTTATATAGACTATTGTCCCACAAGACAAAATTGGTAGCTTTTAACTTGATAGTCTTCTTTTCTTTATGAGACAGGTGAGTAAGACATTCACCATAAGTAAGGAAATGAGCAATACTCGAATACCACTCATTCATGGTGGAGACAAAGAGGACTATTGGTGGGTCTTCAATTTCTGGTTCTTCATGCCCTATTTCTTCTAGTCTATTATCAGCAATCAATTGGCAGAGGCCCCTTCCCCATACAAGCTTTGTTGGTTTGATAACCAAATCAAACTCCTAGATTTTAGCAATCCAATTACCCCTTTTGGTTCCAAACTCCTACTGAGTTAATATGGATTTGATTGTGGTATCAAGAATGAGGGAAATAATGTGTGAATTCAATATGTAAAAATGGAAGTGCTTTACTGCCTTTACCATTGCATAAGCATGCTTCTATAGATTGAAAATTTCAATTCATGATCTTTGAGAGGACAACTCATGAAGGATATGGGAGATTCCACACCTTCTTTGTTTTGTTAAACCATAATTATGGAAAGTGTGTGCTTAGAAGCATAACTGTACATTGTGAAATCTTTGGTATAATCTAGACAAACCAAAATTGGGGCATGGGCAATAGCTATCTTGATGTCTAAAAATGCCAATTTGCCTTATTCAGTCCAGCTAAAAGTGGCCTTTCCCTTCATCATGTCCACAATGTGGCGAGTCTTTTTGGTGAACTTATAATGCTTATAAGAATTTGGATAGAATTCTCTAGACCTTTTATTTAGGAAATGAACATGGTCACATATATTTCTCTTAAGTGGCATGGAAAACTTGCATGATGAATAGGGAGGCAGGTCATCTTGGTTTCCCCAATTCTTATCTGCAAGATATTTTGTTAGCAACTAAGTGGGTTATTCACTCCCTTGAAGGAGATGAGGCCTGGAAGATTATTTTTCATTTTATAATTTCAAAAGCACTTCTTGTGGGTAGAAATATATGGGGATATACTCATTGGATGAATTGGTTAGTTACTCCAGCATCGGTAAAACTACAAGTCTCTATGATGTTACAATAAATTTGGAAAGGGTGGGACAATATCATACCTTTTCTTACTTGGGATATGTCAAGATGTGGTTATCAAAATCTTCCTCTTGATTGTATTTGGTGGTCTACACTTATATCTACTCCTGAAGAACCTTTAGCATGAAACAAGAACTGCCAGAGCATTTGATTTATTCATAATGGAGTTTTACATGTTGGAGATTTTATTAATTAGGATAAGGGCACTCTTTTGGACTGGCCCACCTTCAAAAAAAAATTCAAACTTTTTTTCAAAGATAAAAGAACACATAAAGTCATTAAGGACAAATTGGAGGTAGTAAACATTTCTAGAGCTAGTTTGTACTCCAGCTCTCAATGGTGGGATATTTGGTGTTGGTCAAATCAGGATGTATTTTCTAAGTTTTACCTTAATAAGCCTACATACTATAGGATGGATTATAAATCTTGTTATTCAAGCATTAGTCAATAAATCCATGAAAATGCATAAAGAACTCAACAAACAAAGCCAACCTATTCTAACAGAGTTTGATAATGATAATGAAGAATAAATTGAAAGAAAACAATACCAATTACCATCCCAAATCAATTCCACCACCCAAGAGTGGCTCCAAGCATGTTCTCCCCTTGGTCTAATTCTCTTATCTTTGTCAACAATGGCTACTTTTCTCCTCAATTACCTCAAGAACATTTTTCATAACCTAGGATTAATAGAAGAAATATATAATCTAGCCCATCAAATGAAGCTTGAAAATAAAGCACAATAATCAACACAAAACAATGTGGAGACAAATTTTCATATAAGTTTACAATAATTTAGCTTTAAAAATGATGTTCTATGCCCTTCTATTTATAAAATTTGGAAATGGTCTAAGATCAACCGCGACCATCCATCTCAAGATTGAGATGTGTGGCCATGGATTAATCTAATATTTGTAATTAAATCCATAAATATCCTCATAAATATTTAGGAAGAAGAGGCATTAAATAGGCATGGGTGCCCATAATTTAGATATTTTATGCATTTATGGCTTATGGATGCCACCCCATAGATGATGTCACTATGTGATGCAGATATTGGGAATCAATTTCTAATATTGAAATCATTAATAACTTCCATGGAAAATCCACTTCAGCTATATTTGTGTAATTCTTTAGAAATTGGCCCTCAATTAATCAAAATGGTCAGAAAGTCATATTACTAGGTCGTAATTTGACTCAAGAAGAATTAGAAGGTGATATTAGATGTATTGGAACCATATTCCCATTTAGGATGTTTCCAACACAAAATAACAAAGGCATGTGACATGTACTAATAAATTAGTAAAAAAGAGTGATCTAGAGCAAAAAAAAATGAAACCATCATTTTGAGTCAAAATGAATTGATCAAAGTTAGGAATCACATAAAATGCATTTCTCCATTTAGGGATACATTGGCCTAAAAAGACACATATATATGATAATTTCGAACCATTTAGCACATTTTTAGTAATTTTGACCTAAATTAGGCATTTGAGTGCAATTTGAGTAAGATTGACAATTTCAAAACAAATAGTGTTATCAATTGGATGTTTACACATATTAGATCAAGCCTAATGCTTTTCCATTAGCTAAACTTAATTAGTGATGGGGAACTAATGACTCTACAACTACTTGGGGAAAATACTTCTGTACACTCTAGAATATATAGCTCGACCTAAAGTTAAATTTTTTACGTAGTCTCTCTTACATCAAGGTCTACCTATTGGGCAATGGTAGAAACACATGGGACTAGAAGATCCCTAATGCCTAGTTTGTGGAGAACTAGAATCATTTGAGTATGTTTTTATGTGGTGTTCTATTTCTATGAAAATTTGGGATTGGGTGGCTTTGACTCTTGGATTTGAAAGTGATACTCATTCTACGTATCAAGTTAGGTTGGGATATTATATTGACAGGTGAACCTCAATGTGATTTGGCATGCTCCTAGACTTCATAACTTATTTGAAATTTGGAAAATTCACCTAGATTTCCATTTTCAATGGTAGTCCACTGATGCCATAGTTTAGTGGTCCCTACAGCCAAGTATTATTTCCACAATCACTACACATTTGCACATTCAGCCCGAGCAAAGACATTTTGCTTTTGATTACTTCAAGGGAATCATGAGTTTATTGTAGCCTTTTGGCTCTCTTGTATCCTCTATTCGAGGTCATCATTTTATTTTATTTTTTTGGCACTCTTGTTATCTCTAACCTTGGTATTTTTAATCATTTTTTTGGGTGTTTTGGGGGCCACCTCAAATAGCCCCCAACCCCCGTATATTTATCTATTTTTTTACTAAAAATTTGTTTAAAATAATTATACTTTAATTAAAAGCACTAAAATAAATGTGATTTTATTAAAACTATGTTAAATAAAATTTTGTTTTATCTAATTTTACAAACTTCAACTTCTAGAACTGGTTTGAAACCCTTTGGACTTGAAGGAGTAAAATATGATGGTCATATGAAAGTATTAATGCTTTTGAATTATAAAATACAATAATTTTTTTTAAGACTATATATAACCATGAAAATAAATGATGAACTTTAAAAATTCTTAAATATTATAGAAATATTAATAAATGATTATATATTATACTCTTTATTGGTTCTTTATTTAAAGATGAATATTGTTAATTTTGAAGGTAAATGTTGAATGGATAATTGTCATAATTATTTTACTTGATATAGAGGGTTGACCATGAAAATTAACTCCTAATTAGAAGGACTAATCAAAAAAAGTATGCTTGGAAAAATAATACTTTTGAAATTAGATTTTTGCACAAAAAAAATGAGAACATTTTTTTCATTATTTATGATTTACAAGCCATATGTATTTGGAGGTGCAAAATCCTTATTTTTAACTATTCAAAATAAGTTCATATTATTATTTTGAATTTATCATTTCATTCAAATAATCCAATATTTTGTGTATTACAATTAAATAGATTATACATTAAAAGTTAGAAAGGTAACATTGAAATATTTGAATGCTAATAACTTGTCTGACCTTATTCCCGAGGGCTATTAGTATCCTATTAATAAACATCATCAAGTTATTGTTCTTCCCAGTTATAGTCACACTATTAAGGTATTATCTTTCCCAATTGTAATCCTCAACTACAAAAAAAAATCCTTCCATGAACACTATTTTACCATGCAAAATCACACATGTAACATAACACAATAAAATAATTTAGTACCTAAATCAATGAAACAAAATAACTAGATTATAGTTTAAAATACCCTAAAAAATACCTCCATTTGGATTAATATTAGTTAGGTTACAATGCAACTATAATACATATCAAGTGTTTTAATGTATATGATAATATGATTACAAGTAATGCATACATTGAAATAAAATATGATCTACACGTTACATCTATAGTTCAATTAGTTGTTATGATATTAAATGCTATAAGATGTGTAGATACTTTTTATGAATTATATAACACCTTAGTCTTGTACACTTGGAAAACTCAGACCTTGGTTTATCCTCTTAGTTTTAGACCCTTACCAATTTTGTAAGTCTTGCATCTACTATATATTATGTTCATTAGCTTATCTCTTAATACAAATAATCTTATGTTGATGAACTAGGGCTTATATATTGCCTAGAATTCTTAAAACGTCTTTATCTTACACCTCTACAAGTTTCAATCCTGTACCCATTTTTTAATTCCCTAGACACTTACATCCAAGATAGACACTTGAGACAACATAAGTATCTTACTATGACACAAGTGTTCAGTGCCCTAAAGTCATATAATTTACAAATGAAACATATCCTAATGATCAGACTAAGTGATTTAATGTGAGTTATATCTTGATAGGATTGGTATAAATATAATATCAATCCTCATTCATTCTTTAGCTATCACAGACCTAGAAAATACCTAAAGTGACCAAGACAACTTTCAAAAGCATTCTATCAAGCATTCAATTAAGAAAAGATTCCCTATTTTCTCATATTTACATATTAGTCATAGGGACAACACATCTATAGGTTTGAAGTACTGAAGGAGAAACCCAAGAATTATATTTGCCAAGTTACAACATAGGTCATTATTGTACTTACTTTTCACATATTGCATGATTCACACACAAGCCAACACATAGGGGAGAACTACATAAATCTGGGGCCCTCTTTAGAGTATTGGATATTTATGCAACACTCATTGATAGAGAGGTATTTAGGGTCAGCTTGACACTATGAGCCCACTAACCCATTTATCCCCAGGGTCACTATGAAGATGAATAACTAAAACATTGTAATTTCATAAGGAGAAAAATTCCATTTGAATGCACCAGAGTGAAGGTAAAGACAAACCCAAAAGTATTCATGTGGTCACATCTTTTTATATCATGTATTCCATATAGGACACTTGCATCGAAACTAAACACTAACATCAACATAATTGTTTAAGGATGACACAAGTGTCCATGGCTACAAAGGCACTCAATCCACAATTTGATGATTATTCTACAATAATATTCCAGTCTACTTCCTACCTATTCTAGATCCATCACTATGTTAGCATCAGAACCAATTAAGTATATTGTTTCTTTGTCAATTCCATATGTAGCATAGTTTTACTTTCTATATTTAGCCTATCTCAGTTTAATAAATTAAACATATGTTATATCAGAGTTTAGAATCTAATTAGACTATTGTAGATTTGATTATCACCCTTGTGCATTATCATATATATATCCCCTTTAACCCTATATAACCCCAACTAGATTTTTAGGGTTAACATTTGGTGAACCTAATCATTGATTATCAAACCCTAGGTAAATTAAGGTTTTCTAATTTTTTTCTATTAATGATCCCTAATTTCTGTACTTTATTTTAATTTATAAATTTTTCATTTGTGACATAATGGATAATATTAATGCAAAAACTCATTTTCAAATAGAAGATAAAGAATCTTTGATCACTCATCTCAATAATAACAAAAGCTTAATGGATGCATTTTTGTATGTTATAAGAGATGTAGTTAGTAAATGTGATAAGGTTAAGGCCTCATCACCTAGTGATGGTGAATCCTTAGAAGGTATTACAACTGATTCCATACCTATTGACCTTCTGGTATCTACCATGGAATTACTAATTATTTCAACACAAATATCACTTTCAATGCCTATTACTAGTCAAACCATGTTTACATCCCCTTTGGTGACTACTCAACTTGTTAATTTAAATCCCAATGGGTCTATAATTAAAAAATTCATTCAAGTTATAAAGACTTTGGAGGATAGGGTTATAAACATTGAATAAATCACTTTAAAATATCCTCATGCTATTGACTCACAAGATGTGTTGCATAACCCTCTTGCACTTGATAAATATTTGTTGCCTTTTCCAACTAGGTTTGTTATGCCTAAGTTTCCATTTTATGATGGCAAAGGTGATCTTAAGAAACATTTGCAATCCTTTTATGCAACATGCCTTGACTATGTCTCTAATGATAAAATTTTTACCATATTATTTCTAATAAGTCTCAAGGACTATGTTTGAGGTGGTTCTATGATTTACCGCTCTAATACGTGAAAACATTTAATCCTTTTAAAAATAAGTTTTTGGCACACTTTTTCATTAATATTTCTGAAAAAGGTTTCTTACACTCAAATTTACAAAATCAAACAAGGAAAAAATGAACCTATTAATGAATATGTCTTGAGATATAAGACAATGTTAGCTAAAATGACCAATTCTATGGTAGATAAAGAGTTGTAAGACATATTCAAGTAAAGTTTAATTTATCCTTTACATGAGTCCATTATTTTTAAGAAGTTCAAATCCTTTGATGACTTATGCTATGATGTATAGGACCATGAAATGAAGCTTATTTCTTTGAATAATATCAAGTATGTATCAAACACACCAGTTGCATCTACATATAATACCAATTTTACAATCAAACCAATTTATAAGGTAAAGCCCCCTGAGCCTAAAAAGGAATCAACCAATAAATTTAACACAATGTCATAACAACCTAATCAATTTATCTTATCCAATACACCAAGGAGACAGTTCTCATGATTACTTGAGTCTCTATCTTCATTACTCCCATGGTAATAGAGTGTTAGCTTATATCTCTCCCTCATCCTATAAAAGTTGATATGCTTAGACCTCTACCCAAATTATATGATGCAAATGCTTATTATGATTATAATCAGGGACTAGAAAATTTTACGAGCATATACTTTACCTTGAAACATAAGATCCAAGATATTATTGATGACCAAAATCTTGCATTTGATGATCTAACTAAGGAATTAGTTTCATAACCCGGTGATCACCAAAAACATAAAATATTTAGAAATATTTTGAAAGACCATTCTAAGAAAGAACCAAAAGTGTAAATGGAATATAACACACATACTCCTCCATAACATTATGGGCACCCTTTAGATTGGATTATTGGTACTTAAACATGAGACACACTACCTTTGGTTCAAATACCTTCTATTTACTTTGATGATAGTGAGGTAAAGGATGATGACTTTGATATTCATTCTTTATTCATTTGAGCATACCTTGATAATCACCTGATACATAGTATTATGATTAATAATGGTGAAAGTGAGAAAATTTGCACCATTAAATTACTTACAGACTTGGTTTATACTCATCATGATTTGTATCCTTCTACTAGATTAGTTAAAGCATTTGATGGGACCTCTTAAAAGGTTTTTGGTGAGATTAAAATGCCTTTACATGTTAGTCCTACACATGTGGTTACAACCTTCTTAGTTACACCTTCCATGATAATCTTTGATATGTTATTGGGAAGACCTTAGATCCATAAACTTCAATCAATACCTTATACAATGCATGGGTGTGTTAAATACATCCATTATAATAAGGTGATTACATGTTCTAGAATTCCATATGAGTTTCCTATTGAATAAGAGAAACTCATACCCAGATAATTAATTGCCAAGCCTACTAAGGCTAATTCACCAAAAAAGGGTAAGCAATAAGAAATTAACTTTACTAGGCAACTAGTACTTTATATACCATTACATTAGAGACACATAGTGGATTGCATGGGATCCTCATCTACTCCACATCATGTTTAAATATCCAAAACATCTATACATGTTCCTGTTACCTCTATTCTAAATAAAACTTATAATACTAAATAATGTGTTCCACAAACACCTATTCCTATTAATCCTACTATTTCTTCATGACCATAGAGTCCCATTATACATAGACAAAGCATCACAAATATGACAGTGACAAATATTGCACCTATACGTGCTCTTTGATAACATCACCAACTTATTACACTAGGTTCACAGTGGGGAGATATCTATGAATATCCATTAGATGGAATCATAGGATGATATTTCCTCTTTAAATATTTCAAAAATACCAAAAAAATTAAAAAACATTAAAAAAACCAAAAATATTATTAGTATAAACATATTCTTTGGCTCCTTCAGATCTATGTGTTAGTTTCATGTTGATGGATGGTGTATCAATTAATTCTACATACACATGTGTGTCATGATTCTATTTAAGTGTGATACACGCACACACATACACATGACATATTCCAATTTAAGATGTTGGTCCTTCCCTTTACTCATGTCATGTGGATATTGGGAGCATCTATTTCTTTGATCTTGATACTCATATGTTATATGGTTCGATGATCACTTTTTACTATCATGTTTGAGTTCCTATTTAGTTACACATGCCTTTATCCATGCTTATATATTTTATAGGGTACTTGATATGTTATGTACTCAAAATTTTTTGCTAACACACTTGATCCATGGGATAATATGATATGTTTATGCTAGTTATTTATGCTTTCCTTGATGAACCTTCTTGAGTGTCTTGATTTTCTATTATCTTGATTGATCAAGAATTTGAATATATTCCTTTGTTTGTGGCCCCCATGCCTATGTTTAATTTATTTGACATTTGAGTATGTCATTTATTTTTGTATGAACATTTAAATATGTCATTATTACTTATGTGTACATTTTAATAAGTCATGTCCCTTTGATTATGCAACATTTGAACTTGCCCTTTGTTTACAATATCCTTGAACCATTGCCTTTTGAATTTATTTTGAGTACTCTTGTGTGTGTGCTTGTTTTCTTATTTTTCTTATCCTAATTTATACATAGATGTTTCCATGATCTTTATTATGCATATTATTCCTTCATGTGATCACATTGTTTTATGTGCTTCAATGGTATATCTACCTAGACATGTTCCTTTTATATGCTACATGGTTCCATTCATAGATTATATAGTTGTCTTATCCTTTTGAGGTGAGGTAACTACCAATTTATATTCTTCCCTCACCTTAAAGTGGGGGAATATTAGTGGGGGAATTTTATAGAGGCATGTTCTCCAAACTTAACACAATTTTCAGATTCAGTGGGGGCATGATTTGGAAGCATGTTTTATATTTATTTAGTATTCAACATCTCCAAATTACAATGGGGGCATGTTTTGGAAACATGTTCTCCACATTAGTACTTATATAAATTTTTAGATTTCTCCACTTTGGTACTTATTTCAATTTTCACATTCTCCATAAATATTGGGTGCATGCTTTGGAAGCATGTTATCCACACTTGCATAGTTTTTGAATTGGTCAAAACACATAGTTATATGATTCAAATTCATAGATGTGGTAGAATTATATACATTGGTACCAATGTTATACACAATTTCAGCATAAGACATCTAAGATACATATGCTATGTAATGTGTGCCTAATATTAAAAAATATAAATCAATTTTAGATTTTAAATTTATTCTATAGATATTTACTATATCATGGACTTTTACACACTGATACCCATGATGAGATTTTATGAAATGTATTTAGCTAATATACTATAATAGTTAGTTTAATTTTGTTATGGTTGAGGTAATTAAATCATTCAATCTTGCCAAGTTTTTATGTGGAACTTGATTGTATCATCCAACCTCACCAGGTTATAAGTATCATTGAGTTGCATGGTTGAGATAATCTCAACTGTCAGGTGGCAACTCACCTTTTCTCCAAGGTTGGGGGCATGTGCCTTTTATTGATGCTAAAATTATCACACTAATGAATCAACCCTTTCATCTATCATGAAGGTTAAATTAGATTCATACTTGTCTAATCGTAGGAGTCCTATGATTGAAAACTTAGTACAAGGCACATAATGGGTTTTTTAAAAGCCAAGTTGCATAGAGTTACACACTTGAACGAGTTTTGGGAAAATAATATCTTTCTTAAGAGGAATTATTTTAGTTTGAATGACTAATATATGGATGAAGTGTTTTCAAAAATAAAGTGGTTTCGGATAATAGATTCATGAATAAACTTGTATTTGAATATATCTAAATCATAACTCATAAATATTAAAGATGTGCTTGGGTTAGAAAATATAAAAGATAAACTAAAATTTGCTAATAAGTCATTAAATGTAACATATTTGATATATCAAAACAAAAATCTACAAAATTATGAATCAGTTTAGACAAGAAACTATAATCTATTCTATCCGATAGAGAAAATCTATTAATTAGACAATCTCTTAAAAAATAAAAACCTGATTCAATAAAAATGTATTTCAAGTAATGTCCTGTATTCTAAGTTTAATATTTTCCAAATAAACTCAAAGATGAACCAAAATAATAATGAATCAGATCTATGATAAGTGATAGAAATCAAAGTGTGAATCAAAATAAGTTTGAATTTAGAAACACGTGTACTTTAAATTTGAAAATGATGATTTAGTTTCAAATGTCAAATATTTTTCTAAATTAAAAGAGGACTACTGAAAATCAAAGAGAGAGAAAGAAGGCAATGATAAGAGATAAAGAAAACAAACAAAGGAGAATGACTAACTAAAGAAAAAGAACTAACCAAACAACAAAAAGTAAATAAAAGAAGAAACATTACACTAAAGATTTGATACATAAAGGAGATGTTAAGCCAAATCAAATAATAAAAGATGATTGAGAAACCTAAAAATAAGAAATGATTTCATTAATAAATAAAATACATTGGTTACAAGTTTTGAAAAGAAACATTACAACATATATCAGCATCAAACTTCTGTCACACTAGGTGTGATGTGTTCATCAATATTCAGGTGATAACAAGGTTCCAACATATATGAATGCAAATATGTATTCATAAAAATATTAAAGTTTCTAAATATTAACTAAATAATACAAAAATAATTGAAAGTAAATCTGGATATACCTAGAAAAAATGAGACAGGGCTATACCGTTAGATTCAGTGAGTGTCGATCTTCTGCAAACAATGATCATCTCAGAGACTTGTTCTCAGAAAATAAGCACAAATAAAAGTGAGAGTTATCATTCTTTTCCATGAGGTTGATTTTGCCTTTATAACCTTTGCCAAGTAGTTAGTTGGTTCAACAACTAGCTTTTTTTTAAACTCATAATTTAAAATTTAGACAAGGAACTTTATAAAATAAAGTTATAAGTTTTATGCAAATTTTAAGTTCATAATAAACTTAAATAACCTCTTTAATTTTTTTTAAAAATATTAAACAAACACTCGGTTGGGGCCCACTATTAAATGACTCTTATAAACTAATCTTAAAATATCAATCCATATTGTTATGATTAAAATAAATATAACTAGAACATATAAGATTTCATTACTTAACAAAAAACTAAAACTATTCCACTAAAATCAAATCATACATCAGATTGCAAATTATGCCAAATATCATCAAAGCTAAAGAAATCTAAATTTGCATGCTTAAATAGCAAGATATTGTCAAACTAATTGATAAAAACAAGAAATTTCAAAAAGTCTGCTCATGTGTCATCTATGTATGCCCAACTTTACTGGATTTTGACAATCTATAGCTAGCAACCAAATACATCAAATGGGGTTTCACCAAATTTTTTTTTTTTATGAAAATGCACTGTAGAAAATAAACATTATTCTCTAGCTTTTACATAATCAAGTTGACCAATCATGTTGAATATTACTCACATCAAAATTGTAGTAACCATTCTATAATCTCACATAAATCGAACAGACCAATATTATTTCCTGGCTGCAAAAACATCTACTTTGCCAACACTGAAATGATTTAACAATGAAATTTACTATTGTGTGGGGAAAACAAATCCATCATAGAGAACAACTTTCAAGGGCAAATGATATCTCTTCATGTCATCAAATCTATCAATTTTAAAACACATTTTTAAGTTTTATTATCAAACCCTCAAGTTTTAAACTTAAAAATTTATTCCAAAACATCTTATCAATATATTTTTACTATCTCAAAAAACTTGTAATTCTACCATAAAATTAATGAAAACCCTAAGTGTAAGAATACACAAATTCTGAGCCAAATATCAATGAAGAGTTAGAACCAACAAGAATAAAATTCATTTTAGCATATAATTTTACAAAACCAGGATTTACTCAACCATGACATCATGAAATACTACCCATAAATAATTTCTCAAATAACCAAATTGAAATTTTGTCAAACCCCAAAAATTCCACTGTCACAAGATGAAAAACTTAGCATTATCTCAAAAATGAACTCAAAGAGGGGTAAAAGAACACATAGAGTTGAACCCAACAAAAACTCCAATTGTAACTCATCTATTTTACATGAATAAATTGATAAAGGTATTTTACCAAATCCAAAATGCATCTTCATTCCATGACAAAATTTTGAAAATATTAAGAAAAACTAAACAACATGATTGAATTTCTATTAAAAACTCACTTTCCCATAGAAATGTGTTCCAGCTGACCAAATAAAATCTCCACACGAGTAATTTTTTTCATGAATGCTACACTATTAGGTTATCCCAAACAAAATATCAAAACTTTCGGTAAAGCATTGTTTTAGGTTCCACTACCATCTACACTTCGAAGGCTAAAAATTTTAAGGAATTTTCATTTTTGTTTAACTTTCAAAGGAAAGAGTACCAAAATGAATGCAAGCAACATAATCATTAAACATAGACCTACTCATATTACCGCCCAAATAGCTTGATCCAATTTAATAGAGTTATAAAATATAGCTAAGTCTGAATCATGACTTGTTTAATTTGTTATTCAACTTTAGAGGGCCCAAATAGAGGATGACCATGAAACTTGCCAATGTCTTCAAGTGCATTAACAACTCATTAATTTTTATTGTCCTTACTTGCAATGTGCATACCTTTCTTTATGTCATTTAGTTAAACACAAACATCTTGGTGTACTATGAGGAGAGGGATGTTTTATTTTTACCACGCTTGAGTCCATGTCCTTGCAAAATATCCAAGGTGTGTTGAAGAGTTTTTTTAATTCACTTAATAACCATGGAAATTATCAACCTCAAAAAATTATTTAATACATGTGTCTTCAACTGCAACATGTATATCTTCCTTTATGTCATTACCTTTGGCACAAAAGTTCCCTAGGTGTCATCTTGGTCATGTAAGAAAATAATAAGGGGGGACACTTTTTGTCTTAACATTACTTCCACTTACACATTATGTCCACGTCCCTTTTACCAAGTTAACAAAATGAGAGAGAAATCCTTAATGCCATAACATTTATTTTATTTACACTTGGAAGGGTGGGTGCTAGGATATTTACATGGAAACTAATATTTGTCCTTTTAATCAAAAGAACCCATTATTAAATTGATGCTTTCCCTTATATTGATGCTTTCCCTTATTTTATTGAGGCATTATCTTATTGGTAAATAAAACCATATCCATGGATTATATAAAATGAAGCTATTATAATCTTGTTATACCAAATGTATAATGCTACCACTAAAATGTGCAATAAAATGCATGATAGATGCTTGATTTTTAAAACTGAGGAGATTACGATGTTTACCAAGTTCATTATGGAAAATTGAACAATAAACTACAAACTTGTTTGCCCTACTATTTAATATACCAAATAGAGACAATTGTGACAATGATTCTATTCTTGAAGTGGATAACTAGAATCACCTGAAATAACTTATTAAAAAATGAAAAAGTAACAACAAACACTTCAATTACCATATTTAATCCAATCATACAAAATGAAAAAATATACTAAGACCAAAATATTTACAGCCATTGGCCCCTACCAGGTGTTTTATCAAGATGACATAATTCAAGGTTCAAAAAGTTTTAAAATAGGGTGCAAAAATTTTAGTTAACACCTTCCAATCTTTCTATCTCCTTAGATATATGCACTTTCTAAATTTATCTATATTCATCCCAATCTAATTTTAGAGCCTTACAATGATATATATTTTCAAATAAACTTGCCAATAGGCAAGGTGGTTACATTGATACACATGTGTACTCCTAAACCTTGCTCTTTCAATTTAAATCTTTTCAATACTTTTGATTATAGAATATATGTACTGATTATATACTATAACATGATCTTGTTTATAGGTTAATCACCAACAAATTACTCAAGTTGGGTTCACACACAGATAAGGTGTATTATACACACTCAAGTATGCATTATTATCCTTTAAAGTAGTAATTTCATTACTAGATTAAAGGGGAAAATGTAGACACTATTAGTGAATTATATAGCATCTAAGTCTTGTACATTGGGAAAACTCAAACTTTAGCTATTCCTCTCATTTTTGGACCTTTCCTACTTTTACAAGTCTTGCATCTATTTTAGCTTATTCCCCTTGGCATATCTTTTAATCTGACCAGTCTTATGTTGATGAACCAAGATTTATATCTAGACCATAATGCTTAAAACCTATTTATCTTCCACCTTTAAAAGGTATGAGATTGTACCTATTTTTCTTGCTCCTTGGACACTTTCATCCAAGACATACCCCTATGTCAATGTAGGAGTCTTGCTCTGATGCAAGCATCTAGTGCATTAAAGTCATCTAATTTGTAAATAAAATATATCCTTATAGTTGATCGAAGTGTTTTAATGTGAGTTATCTCCCAATAAGATTGGTATAAATCTAGGATCAATTCTCATTCATTCCTCAACTAACACAAAGCTAGAAAAGACTGAAATAGACCTAGGCAACTTATCAAAAACATTATATCAATCACTCAATTGATAAAAACTTCCCTAATTTATCCTATTTCCATATCAATCATAGGGAAAAGACATCTATAGGTCTAAAGAGCTGAAGGAACAACCCAAGAGCTATATTTTCCAAGCTACAAGCAAGGTCAATGTTGTATTTGATTTTGACATATTGCATTATTCACACACAATCTAATATGTATGGGATAAATACATCAGTCTGAGGCCCTCTTTGAATTATTGGCTATGTAGGTAGTGATATTTAATAGAGGGGTCTTTGGAGTTAGCTCGACACCATTATCCCACTAACCCATTTTTCCTTAAGGTCTCTTTGAAGATGAAGAACTAGGGTTTTGTAATTTCATGATGAGTAATAATCCATGACCCATATATGAATGCACTAAACCAAAGGCAAATACAAACCTAGAAGCATTCAAGTGGTCACATCCTTTTCTATTAGATATTTAGTACATGACACTTACATCAAACCTAAACACCAGAATCGATGCAACCATCTAAGGCTGACACAAATGTCTGCATCTATTTAGGCACTCAATCCAAAATTTGGTGATTGTTCCACAATCATCTTTCATTTTGCTTCCTACCTGTACTAGATCCAACACTATGTTAGAATCAGAACCAACTAAGTACATTGTTTATTTATCATTTTCATATCTAGCATAATTTTACTTTCCATATTTAGCCTATCTCACTTTAATAAATTTATCATATGTTATTTATGAGTTTAACATCTAATAGCTTGATTTAGATATGATTATCACCCTTGTGCATTATCATTTATATATCCCCTTTAACCCTAGACACCCCCAATCTATATTTTTAAGGTTAAACAAAGTGTAACATCCAAAAAAATTTAAACCTTGAAGATCCATAATAAAATATGAAGTCACAAAAAAAATTGAAATACTAACCCACATGATATTAATAAACCATATGAACTAGATTTTGAGTAAAATTCATAGCCTTTTTACCAAAAATATAGATGAAGAGGAAGAAGGCACCAAGATGGATACATTTGTGCCTATTTGGGTTGAATCCAAAGAACACACAGATAGTTAGATTGATATTTATGATAGGGAATAGAAATGGAATCAAGTCCATGATACTAGGCACCTTAATTATGGTTTTCAAGGTAGCTTATTATAGACATTATAAAACTACACCGATAGTTTTAGTTGTCATAAACCACTCATTTGGACCCTTTTGACCCCCTTGGGTTAGAATATTTCCTAAACCACTTAAAAAAAACCATTTACCTCTATTACACACATCTAGCTAAACCAATTAGTTAATAAAGCTAATTAATCCTATTTACACCTCACCCTAACTAAACCCATGGCTAACTTGGTGAAACCTAGCCTTAAGACTATTTCCTACCTTGGCATTTAAATCCATAACCTCCTAGACTAATTCTTCCCACATGCCCATGCTATATTAAATTAGTTTAGACCATTTTTAATGGTCTTAATGACCAAACTTAAGTACAAAATGTTATTTTAGGTAATTTGGATCTTTTACACCTTGATCGATGTTGATCACCCTTCGATTGACACTGATTGACCAGGATTGATGTGGGTTACTTAAGGTAACCCAAAGACCCTTGTTCAGGAGGTTGAAACATTTGAGTGAGAACCAAAACTCACATGTGAATCTGAACTTCCAAACAAACTAGAAAACTAACCTAGAGATTAAAAAGTACTTCAACACTTTAATATGAAGGAATCAAGCACCATTACTTTGTCCACTTTGTTTTAGTCTCCTAAGTGGCTCACACTCAACTTTAGGACATTCAGAGCTCAATAAATCTATAAAAAATAAGTATCTTATAATTATTCTAAGTTTAGTTATTTAGTTTTAGTAGTTTAGTGCTTGCACCCACTTCCATTCTCTCCTATATTCTCTTTTGTGTTGGAGTTCTACAACTCCATACACCCCCTTATCCAAAAGATCCCCACTAACCATTCCTATTCATTTGAGTGTCAAATCTCCATGTTTGATATATTTGAGACCCCACTTTATCCTCATGACCATCAATTAACCCCAAACAACCCGTAAAAACCTTCCATAACTATCCCAAAGCCTATTTTCCCCAAAACTAGAACCATGGCAAACCCATAGTGACCAACATCAGTCATCCCCTAATCAACATCAATCATCCCTTGACTGGTATTGGTTACCCTTAACCGGTATTAGTTGCACAGTGATCAACATTAGTCTCTATGTAATTCTTTTTACCAAAAATAACAAGCTTAAATCACCCATTAACCCTCACCTAAAATTTGCTTTTTGACTTTTATCATAACACAGAGTCATAAACAATTTTCTAAATCAATTATTAGCATTTTAACATTAATTTTGAACAAATTAATGTCATTTTGTTAAAATAACTCATTTTCTCTTGAAAAACATTTATTTCATTGTGATTGAGTACTTTATATTACTTTATGCAAGCATCTCTTATCATTTTTTTGAACTTAACTTGTTAAACGAGTGGATTGATGACCCTCCAATGAAGTCTTGTACTTCTTGGATCTAGAACTTACTAGGCAATCCACCCTCTTATCTTACTAATCAATATATTTCTAGCTTCATTCTTATTATAGGTCATTCCTCCCAAGCCAAAGAGAAGTTATTCACATCGATGGGATCATGGAGCGCACAACTAAATCCAAGTTCATCTACAACTTTCCCTTTCTTTAGAGTTTTACTTGTTTTCTAAAAGAAAAGAAAATAACACAAAACATAGTTTTCTTGGGTACATTATTAATTTTAGAACATTCTATTTGCATTAGTGAAAGACTCATTCATTGCACTTCTTTGTTTTTAAAATCAAAACATTCTTTATTCATTTATAGAATTAGAAATCGTAACTTTTAATTTCTTTTTTTCAAAATCAAAAGTGAGTTCTTATTTTATTTGCTTTCTTAGAAAAGGCAAAATCATTAATTTTCATTTCTTTCAAAAAAGTGAAAAGGCATTCATCCTAAGATAAGAATTGCATCCTCATTCTGCATTTAGGTATATTCTAGTTATTTCTATACTCATTAAAATAAATCAAAAATTTCCTTTTGGGTTTAAAATCAACCTTCATTCATTGATTGCTTGCATGGTTAAATCACATAGTTTAAAGTAATCAGTAAATGAATCGTAGCAATAAATTTTTCCACACACACATGCCAAACCACTAATACAATTAATTCATCAAACATTGACATAAGGCTCAACTAGGATTTCATCACCTAGCAATAAAAATTCACCCTTGGCTATCCCACTTGGACTTCACTACCAAGGGGAGAAACCAAAACTCAGTACACTAGCTGAGTAATAACTCTAGCAATTTGGTATATCTTGGCTAAGTAATCAACACCCTTATTGTTATGGTGTGTGAAGTGAGGGGGTAGGCCCCAATATCAAGCCATGTACCGATTATAGTACAAAGATATTGAGAGCCTTAAACAATCCCGAAACCATCCATAGAATTCTTATTCTAGCACCCATTTTACAAACCAAGTAGAGTCTCATAAACTTTTAAATTAAAGCATAAGCTTAAAAGTGAGATAAAAAGAATTCTAGGATTTAACATACTTTTAGTGTGTGTGAGAGATTTCTTTGAATCTTTTATTTGCTCTCTTTTTCAGTGTATGATTTCATTTCCACCAAAATTCTAAAATCTTCCACCATTCATTGCATGGTCTTAACAAGGAAACAAGCTAAAGACCAAGCAAACCAAAACTAACTTCCTCACCAACCATCTTCTTCTTCCTCATCTATGGAGCACACTCTAGATGCATAAAATTCTCCCAATCATTTCAAGAGTCTTGATATGCCTTAGTATTTTTCCCAAGGAGATATGAATTTTACCAATCTCGATAATAACCTCGTGGCCCTCCAACACTATCTTACCATAATTACTAACCATTCCCTTGATTTGGTTCCTTCTGTTGAACCACCTTATAGCATGCCCACTTACCTTATGGGTGAGGCTTCAATCTCCACTATCTCTACCACCCAATCCATGGTGACCCAAACTTCCTCTTTCATAAACAACCATTCAACCACCATTACCCAAAACCAAGGTTCCCTTCCACCAACCAATTCCCAATAACCCTCTACTTCCACCAAACCCATTACTAACCCATCAAATGTAGCAACAACTCAACCCATAGCAATCCAAGCACCACTTACCATTGGGATGACTTCCACTAGTATTGCTTCATTAACTATTTCCACTTAAAACCCAACATTCTCTACCCATTTCTATAACTTAGTGGTTTTCATACCATCTACTCTCCCACCCATAAGTACCAAGGTGACTACACATCTTCAACTAACCAACCCAACCATGCCCATGAACCAAAACTGCCTACTACCCTAACTCAGGCTATATCCCAAACCCACAAGGATATATGTCTCCACCATCTTCCCAACCCTCCATGGCCAATTACCAATTTGTGGCCTCTACCAAACCTTCTACTAATTATCAGTATATTGCACCTTCACAACCCCAACAACACATACCTTATAATTATGAGGGTGTACTGCAAAATGACCTCATTAAAATGTTGATGGACAAGATGACCACTCTAGAGACATCTATTTATAGAGCACATAATATTTTTTCCTATGATCATATTTGTAATGAGCCCATTCACCCTTTTGTACCAATCCATGCTTACCCCACATAATGAGAAATTCCTAAAATTTCAAAATTCTAAAGCAAGATCCCCAATAACACCTACGAGCATTTAGTCATACATGTTATCTAATTACCTATGATGATGCTCTTCTACTCCGAACCTTCCTTGTGTCCTTAGCGGGACCTATATTAGACTGGTATAGTGTCATCACTAAGTACTCGCTCTTTTATTTTTCTCAACTAGCTAAAACCTTTTTGGACCACGTTTCTACCAATATCTCTAAGAAAGTATCTATAACTGACTTATATTCTATTCTATAATTTAAGGATGAATCTATTGCTAATTTTGTTACTGGTTGGAAAGGGTTTCTCAACTAAATCTCTTCCTTACCCAAACCTAAGTTAATTAAATTTTTCTCTTAGGTATTTGCTAAACACATCTCATCCTCCCTACAGGTTTAAACTTTATGAATCTTTGATGAAGAGTTTACCATGGCTAAAAAGTTGGAAATTTGAGCAATTGATGAGGGTAAACATAAGTTGAGGAATAAGAATGGTAGTTTTAACTCGATCGAATCCTCCTCTAAACCCTCAAACCATGCCAAATCCAAAGAAATAGCCAATGCCATTGTACTTAAAATGGATCCTCCTCTGATAGTCAACCAATCCAACCCATCCACTTATTCAAACCATAATTCTAAATCCTAAAATTACTTTGTGTAAAAGCAATATACTCCACTAGGGGAGTCCTACACTTTGTTTTTGGAGAAATTATTGAAGGCATCCATAATCCAACTACCTCCCATCAAACCACCTCAACAATTTGATTCCTCCCATCCTATACCAAGTTGGTATAAGTAAAATGAGATATGTAACTTCCACTGTGTCATTGGATATAATGTTGATAGATGCAAAACATTTAAAAACATAGTCTAAGACTTGATTGACAAGGGTGAGTTTGTAATGGATAACCCAAATTCACCCCCAAATAAATCTCTTGAAATCTTCTGACAACCATTCCTAAACCACCCACCTACTACAAACAATGAGCATATGAATGTGAAAATATCCCACAAACATGATGTTCATATGGTTAATGTTAGTCTTAATAAACTTATAGTTTATGAACCCATGACCCAAACCACCTCTTCTTCTCCACTCACTTCCATAGTGGAGTTTCATACCCTTCCTTTGGAAAGCATAACAAAGGAAGAAACCAAAATTTATTCTCCACTCACTTCTGTAGTGGAATTACCCATCTCTCCTTTGGAAAGCATAACAAAGGAAGAAACCACCATTTATTCTCCACTCACTTTTGTAGTGGAAACACCCATATCCCCTTTGGAAAGCATAACAAAGGAAGAAACTACCATCCCTTCTCCACTTATTTCCATAGTGGAATCCCCTACCCTTCCTTCAAAAATCATAACAAATGAGGAAACTATCACTCCCATGCCCTTTTCTTCCATATTAGAACTATCTACCCATCCTTAAGAAAGAATAACTAAGGAAGAGATTATATCACCTAATCCTTCCATGTTAAAATCATCTACCAAATACTTAGAATCATTTATAGAGGAAAAATAAAACATGACCATCCCACTTTTGTAGCCACTTGGTTTATCGTTAGAAACTACCATTAGGGTGGCCAAGCCTATCTATAAGCCATTTTCAAGGTTAGTCCAAAATCTAGAATTTTTATCTCAAGCAAACCTTGACTGGGCCACATTTTGGAACTACCTTGGAATTTTATACCCAACTAAGAATGAGTCACCAATCACAACATTATCCACCTAAATTTTAACCTCCATAGATGAAACCACCATTTCCTTAACCCAATCAATAAAAACCTCCACATCCTAAAATTTAAACAAACCAACCAACTTGATCCCTTCAAAAATAAATAAAGCAACCTTCACCACCCCATTAAAGTCTATAAAGAACTTGGGGGTCCTTCCAACTTAAAATATCACCCATCCTCCTTTGAATTAGAGTTAACACCACCAATCACACCTAAAAATCCACAAACCAAACCAACAAGGAGGATTGAATGACCTAGGATTCAAAAACCCAAAACCGTTGTACCTCCCATTTCAACTTTACTCTCTATTATAGCTACAAATCTCTTATCCATTTTAAGACCTCACACTTCCACATTGTTGAAAAAACCAAGCCTTCTAACAAAGAATCCACTATTCCAACCTCCACTTCTAGACACACCTTTATTTATTCTTACCAAACCCTCAACCTCAAAACTCTCAACTTCAAAACCATCAACCAAAATAACTTCCACAACCCAAGCTCCATTCACTAAGCCTAACCCTAAATAGTTATCCAATCTAACAACCAAAAACAAACCTTCCACCTCCTTGCCACCATTAATAGAATCCTATTATACCATATTACAAAGGTTGTTAAAAACTTCTTACATAGTCTTACCTCCCATCAAGCCATTTGATCCTTTTAGTCCAAAACCAACTTGGTTCAATGGAAATTTAATTTGTGCATACCATAGGAAACCTAGACATGACATGGAAAATTGTAAATCCCTCTAAGACATAATCCAAAAACTATGTGATATGGTTGATATTTCAACAGAGGAAATTCCCATTAGCCCACCTCCAAGATAAAAACCCAAAACTACCACCCCATGTAAGCCTACCCCCAAACTCTCATATATGAGTATGGAGGAACTGAAGCAACCTAATATCCCACATAATTTCCAAATTTATGTTATCCATATGGTCAATCAATCACAAACCTAAAAGGATAAAGGAAAATCCAAGGTATCCATCTCAAGGACATACCCTTCATTCATGTAAGCACCCCAATCACCTTCACCAAAACCCAAAATTTCTATCTTTGGTACACCCCAATCCAACCCATCTAGACTAATATATAGGTCATTTCTTAAACATCTTCACCAAACCCTAGTGAAGATGACTTTGTATGAGTTGATCCAAACCTTGCCCCAACACTATCAATCTATGACAGAAGCCTTGCAATCAATCAAGGTTCAACCCAAAGATCCTTGATCACTAATAGCCTTAGTAGGAGTCCTTTATATTTCCACCTTCATCACCTTATAGGATTTAGAGATACCCCCTATTCATCTAGATGATCTATATCCTTCCCTTTTTATTACCACCCACATCAACCAAACCTAGATCAAGAGGGTTGTGATTGATGGGGGAGATAGCATAAATATAATTTCCTCCCATGCCTAAAATCAACTTAATATCCTAGAGAACATCATATCTAAAACCACCATCATACTCTAATCTTTTAGTGATACAATGGAAACTACCTTAGGGACATTCATTATTCATATATGTTTAGGCCCTTATACTCTTCCTGAGCTCTTATACATTATAGAAGGAGAGTTTAAATATAATTTATTACTTAGATGCCTTTAGATATGTACCATGGGTTGTGTGCCATCAACTTTGCATAGGTGCCTCAAGTTTGAACATGAGGGTTAAGTCCATGTCATTCTAGCCAACCCTAGTCCTTTCAAGTCATGCAATATGACTTACCACCCCAATGATGTTCTCATCCCATTAAAGTATGCATCCCCTTCATCTTCCATCAACCAATATTCTATAATATCAGTCATACCTTCCTCCTAAATACCTTTGAAACAGCCCTTGGAGTCCACATTCTAATGTCTCTCACTTGAGGAGTATTGCCTATTGACTGTAGATGTCCTTCCTACTCCCTAAGAGTATGGGAATCTTAACCAACATCCTAGCTATGATTGTAGCATTGGAATCATCATTTATTTTGGTTCTCCCAAATTCCAAACCAATTTTATCTATGGGGGACTTGATCAATCACTTTCTGCTTCCAATGCATCCTCTTCTGTTAAACCATTCACCTTTAATTTCTCTTTCTTGGATAAAATAAAGTTTTCCCAAACATACCTTCATCAGTGTAATTGAAAAAGATTAGGTTTAATCCATTATGAACATAAACCACATGATTTCATCCCATGTAAAACTTATAATCCTTGTGAATAACATGGTCTTGGATTCATCCCACCAGAAGAGCTAACCAACCCACCTTCCATTATGAGCATTGAAGAAGAAATCCCATCCTCACCAACCCTTCTTCCTTGAAATTTGATGGTCTTGATTCCATCCCTCCTAACATTTTTTGATCAATATGACTAGTTTGGAACCCATGAACTATCAAAAAAATGGGGACACTATAGCCATTCCTCTGAATCATCTTGAGATGGTAGAATACAATTCTCCTACCATTAATACTATCCATTGTTAGGATGATGATTCCATTCTCACCTATCTTTGTGTGGAAGATTATTCCCTTCACAAATCCCTTCCTCTTAAGAAATCAACCATATTGAATGAAACTACCATTGACATCAACTTAGGTACTTAGGATAACCCCTAAATAATCAAAATTAGCTATTCCTTAGATTACTCAGAGTGTTAGGATTTTTATTCTATTCTACGTGATTGTAGCATAAAATTTGCTTGGTATTATAGTGATATCCTACGAATTAACCTTTCCATAGTCATCCATAACATCATCACCAAATTTGATGCTAAGCCTATTAGGAAAATGTTTCAAAGGATGCACCCTCGCATTGCACTACTTGTTAAAGAAGAGATTCAACATCTCTTATTCATCAACTTCATCCAACCCATTGATTATCCCCAAAGGGTCTTGCATGTTGTTCTTAACTAAATCAATATGGGTAATTTGTATTTGCATGGAGTTTTATGATCTTAACCTTGCTTATCCAAAAGACAATTTTCCTTTTCCAAACATTAACCAACTTATTGATCTAACTACCAACCATGAGATTCTACCTCTTATGGATGGATTCTTGGGTTATAATCAAAGCTTGATCGCCCCAAAAGATCAACATAAAACTGACTTTATCATCCCATGGGTAACTTTATACTATAGGGTCATGCCTTTTGGTCTAAAGAATGATAGTATAACCTATTAGCATTTCATGACCTACATATTTCATGACCTCATCCATAAAACCATAGAAGACTATATAAATTAACTTTTTGGTATGTCTAAATGCTATAAGGATCATTTGGAAATCCTTAAGGTTATCTTTGAATGCCTTATCCACTTTCATGTTCACCTCAACCTAAAGAAATGCATCTTTGGGGTTTTGTTGGGTAAACTTCTTGGCTTTATTATTTCTCTCTGTGGGGTAGAAGTTGATCCTACTAAATTCAAGTCAATCCTTTACATGCCTCCTTCAACTAACATTAAGTAACCTCATATTTTATATGGGAAGCTTCAATTTAGTCATCACTTCATCTCTCAATTATCTGATAGATGTTAGCCATCTCATCACCTCTCTAAGAAGGATATCTCATTTAAGTGGAATAAATACTATCAACATGACTTTGAATCACTTAAATAATACCTTCTTTCCCTACCTATTCTTGTCCCTCCAAAAGAGGACCAACCCTTTTTACCTCTACATTTCTGACATAGACCATTCCTTAAGTGATATGCTTGCACATCATGACAATCAACATAAAGAGTATGCAATATACTATATAAGTCAAACACTTATAGAGTATGAGACTTGTTATACCCATACCAAGAAATTATGCCTCACCTTGGTCTTTGTGGATTCTAAACTCTATCACTACCTCCTTAACCACAAAACCTTTGTCGTCACCAACATTGACCCACTCAAGTACATGCATTCTAAGCATATCACAATTAGTGTATGGCTAGATAGATCATGCTTTTATCTAAGTTTGATCTTGATTTCTTTTAGAAAAATTTAGTCAAAGGGAGAATCATTTATGATTAATTGGATGAATCCTCTTTAGCTGACAACCAACCTTCTAACTTTGAGTTTCCTGACGAGTCCATCGTAACTCTCTCTCAAGAAGACATTGATTATCAAATGACCATGTTATTTGATGGATCAAAGTGCCAATGTGGTGGGGGTTTTATAATCATACTTATTTGTGATCTAGGAATTTGAATCAAGAGAGGATGGTTAGTATGGTGTTAGTTCTAAAATAAAAAAAACAAAACGAAAGAAACACACTAATTATATAACATCTCTAGGCCGAGACACTAGGGAGAGCTTAGTTAATAAAATAAAATGACCAACACAACTAAAAATTAAGGAATAAAAAACTAAAATTCTTTCACCTTCCTTGGATGCTCCAAATGCCTTTGTAGTAGTGGCTTGCTTGGTTTTATGCTCATGAAGTCCTTGGCAATGGAAGCTTGGCTACCTCCATCTCTCCTTGGCACCTTTGGATTGTGGCTTGGCTTGGCTTGGAATTAATTTAGCATGGTAACACTAGTTTCATGAATATTTTAGAACCAATCCTGCATTATAACTTTTGCATTCTCAAGTCTTAGAAATGATGTGGTAAGGCCTTCTATTTATAGATTTTTACAAATGTCTAGAATCAACCTGAACCATCCATCCTGAGATCAAGATATGTGGTTGAAGATTAATTAAATTGTTGGAATTAAGTTTGTAATTATCCTCATCATGACATTGGAAGAAGGGGAAATTGAGATGCATTGAGGGCATCATGGAAGGCATTAATGAGGCATAAAGGGCATGAATCTTGATATTTGTGGCATTTATGGCCTAGGGATGCCTTCCCAAGAAATGAGGTCACCTGATGATGTAGATATTAAATATCTATTTCAAAAAATAATTTTTCAAAAAATTTCCTTGGAATTATTAATTATGAATTGATTTGGGTTAATTAGCTCTTAAGCATGTTTAAGCACTTTATGCACAAATTACTCAGATTGATTAGAATGCCTTGTTATTGGTCCAAAATTTGACTAGATTAGAATTGGAAGTCAACCTCAAATATGTTGGAACCATATTCCCATTTAGGATGTTACCAAAAATAAATAACAAAGGTACATGTCTCATGTAATATATTTGATAGGAAAGAGCAATCTAGAACACCTAGGAGCAAATTTAGCATTTTGACTCAAAATGATCTGATCAAAATTAGTTGACCCATAAATTGCATTACCCCATTTAGGGATACCCTGGCCAAAATCGACACTTTAATACATTAGTTTCACATCATTTATCATGTTTTAGTATTTTTAGGCCAAATTATACACTTTAGGTGGAAATTGGTTGAAATCCTAATTGGAGGTTATCAATGGTCAGATTTAGGTGTCTACAGTTTACCCCTATTTAGGAAGGCATTGTAAGCTATAAACATAGTAACATCTTCTCAAAGAATGAAAAGGTCATATATGCATATAATTACAATGATGATAAACTAACTATATGATGCCCCCTTGAGGGAGTAGTTGGCACAAGTAGCTCAGTAAATGGTCCCTCAAAAAGAAAGAAGTAAAATGAGGGGACCAAAGAAAGGAAGGATGATGGGGTGAAAACACAACGATACTAAAAAGGTAGTCAAAAGCATTGAGAATGCAGGTGGGATGGTGCATAATGGTTTGCCCAAAGGTGGTTATAAGCATTGTACCTTGATAGTGGTAATGTGGTATGATAACACAATGATTTGCCTAAAGGTGGTTATAATCATTGAGAAGATGGAGCTACCCTAGTTAGGAAAAATAAACAAGATAATAATAAACCCCTAGATAGGTATAAAATTTAAAGTGGTGATAACACAATGATTTGCCCAAAGGTGATTATAATCATTGAGAAATGCAAGTGGGATGGTGTGTAATGATTTACCCATAGGTGGTTTTAATCATTGGACCTTGATTATGGAAAACTTGATAACCTTAGACAAGGAGGATGATAACTTAACACAGAGGGTAATGATGAATTGGAATAACCTACTAGTAGGGAGATGCTCATATGAACTAATAAAGGTTAAAATTATTTCATGGTTAATTATTTTGTTTGGGATATGATTGGGATTGAATCAAGATGTCGATGTCGAAGAGATGTTGCTAGTGCTGAATAGAATTATTGAAGATGAGGTTTGTTATAGCACATGTCAATAGGCATCATGGTATAACATCATGAGGACTTGGCTAAAATATGCATAAGGACTAACTCTCATAATCCAATACTCAATAGAAAACAATGCATCAATGATATAAACCATGATGACAATGTAACCATATGAATATGGATGGATTCAAGTATAAGTGTGGGAAAATAATCACCCAATGAACACACATAAACTGAATCAAGGCAATAGTGTTGAAATCAAATAAACAAGCAGACAAATAAACAAAAATAAGTAGAAACAAACAAACAAATAATGAAATAGAAACCCTATGAACATTACCCTAAAAAATAGGTGACAACTTAACAAATGAATAAAATGGGGGAATAGAACAAAAGGAAGGGAGTGGTCAAGTTGTCTCCATATACACTAGGTAATTAGACACTACCTAAATAGTTCCATGGATGTAATATCCAATAAAAAACTTTAGGCCAAATGTAGTTATCCTAGGGAATGGGAAGAATGTGATAACTGAGGAAAACAAATAGAATGGATGTAATAGAAGAATAGGAATGGTCTTTCAAAATGGTAAGTGAATGAGAGAAAAAGGTCAAAAATAATGGGGAAACTAAATGACAAATGATTTACCTGTAACTTAGCAGGGGTTCCCAAAATCCTTAAAGCAAAGAAGTCAAATGTTTTTGGTTCTTTTCTAATGATTTTTAAAAATGTTTTGGAGTGTCTCAACTCAATTGAGTATGATGAGACACTAAAGGGTTCAATCTTGCAAATTGTTGAGAGCATGACTTAGGTTACTCATAAAATGGCAAGAGCATGGCTTAGGTTGCTTGTAAAATGGTGAGATCATGGCTTAGGTTACTCGTAAAATGGTGAGAGCATGACTTAGGTTGCTCAAAAAATGGTGAGAGAATGACTTAGGGTGACTAATCTGACCTCAACAAGTATCAAGCACTACCTACATAGTCTCAGAGTAGGACCTCAAGTTACTATAGTTCTGCCCTTACAATGAAGGAATTCAACTAGTGTAGTAACCATTTCTAATAAAATAAGCATAGTTGGTAAAAAGGCATAGTACAACATAAGAAGTGGGAAGTTGGTATGTCAAGGCTTAATGTTTACCCTAGTTTTCCCATAGGTGGTTATAACCAATACACAACAACATATATCAATGGTACTAATTTTACCCAAAGGTGATTATAATTAGTAGCAAGATTGGTGGTAAGAAAAGAATAACAAATGAAGGATGCACCTGCTAAAACTTCTATCATACCGTCCCAAAATACAATCTCTATCTAAATTTATTAAACCAACTGATGAAATTGATTAGATACCTCAATGATGAAACTACGTAATGAATGGTAAAAACCAAGGTCAAATGAGCTAGGCTTTAGAACACACTGGCTGATACAACGGAAGCAAAAAGTGGATACGGTGAAGATATGGATACATATGGTATTTGTAAAAAGAAGAATAGTGATAAAATGGCATAACTAAAATGGTCCTTACAAAAAATACACCTTAGCATTTAAGCATAGTACCATTTGAGATGAATAATATTCATCGACTCAGAAAGTTCATCTCTATTAGATGTGGTGAGCCTATATGCTCCTGATCCAAATCTATAGCAATGATGAAAGGTCCTATCTAGTTTGGCTTTAATTTTCCTTTGTGATTTTTCTTAGTCATGGTATTCTTTTGAGTTTATTTAAGAACAAGATCACCAAGTTCAAATGTTCTATACTTAACACATTGATTATAGTATCCTTTGAGTTAGTTATGATATGCTTGAAGATTATTGAGAGAAGCTATATGTTTCTCATCAAGTAGGTCTAGCTCTTGTAGGCAAGCTACTCGATAGTCATGATCATCCAAGACATGTTTGAAAGAGATGCATAGTGAAGGCAATTTGACCTCAATGGGAAGGATGGCTTCAGTACCATAAACAAGTGAGTATGGAATGGCTCCTATGGGGGTATGATGATTGTTATGATATGCCCAAAGGGTAGGGAATATTTACAAGTGCCAATCATGATCGACATCATTGATAATATTTTTGAGGATATTGATAATGGTTTTGTTAGATGCCTCAGCTTGGCCATTACCTAGAGAGTAATATGCTATAGAAAAATGTTGTTTGATGTTGTATTTAGTACATAATTGGTCTACATCCTTATTCTTGAATGATCTTACATTATCAGATATAATGTCATAGGGGATACTATAGCAAAAAATGAAATAGCTGAAAATGAATTTGGAAATCTTCTTTCCAGTCACGTAAGTGAGGGGTATAGCTTTAACCCACTTAGTGAAATACTCAGTGGTGGTAAGTATATATTTATGGATATCAGATGAATTGGGGTTAATCTTCCTAATGAGGTCATGTCCCCATATATAAAATGACCATGGTGTGAACATCAATTTTAGAGTTTTTGTTGGGGCATGAATCAGATTAACATGTCGTTGACATTTGTCATACTTCTTTACATATGCAATGGCATCTACGTCCATTGTGGGCCAATAATAACTAGTACACAAGATATTTTTGGATAGGAATGCCCTAATAGAATGAGTTCCACATACTCCTTGAATTTATCTTAACGCTACTATAGACTATACCAAAGTTAAACAATGAAGTAGAGTTCCATCAAAACTATGATGGTGAAGGGTGGATCCTAGTAGAGTATAATGAGTGGACTGATGAATAAAGGTTTTAGTTTATTTTTGATATAGGTTAGGTGGAAAAACATGGTCATGAAGGTAGTTGTAAATGTTTAATTACCATATAGAATTAGGACCAATAATATCACAAATCATGATAACGGTTGAAGGTTCATGAGCTGGTGATGACAAATTATTGATGAAGAAATGATACTTTCTAGATTTATCTATCTATCAATTTAGAGATCCAATAGTAGCCATGGAATTTTTAGTTCTATCACCAGCCCTTGGTATGTGCTCAAACTAAATTTTGAAAATTTGTTGCTTAAGAGTGTCGACCATGGCTTTATATGGAACCCATTTGTCATCTTTGGTTTGAAAATGATCTGTGACTTGATTGATGATTAAATAAGAATCACCATAAACTTGAAGATGAGATATATTCCAATGTACTACTTTTCAAAGTCCTAAAATAAGTACTTCCTACTCGGTAATGTTGTTTGTACAAGGAAAGCTAATTCTAAATTATTTAGGGATTAGATACCCCTATGGTATAATAAACAATAGGCTTATTTTTGATCCATGTGTAGTAAATAAACCATCAAAATATAGTTTCTAGGGTTTCTCCTCAAGGCGTGTGTCAATGATGGTCATTATGGATTCATCAAGAAATTATAATGTGAGTGGTTGTGTGTCTATGAGAGGTGCTTTAATAAGTTGATCTATAAGAACTTATCCCTTGATTGCCTTTTGATTGACATACTCTATGTCAAACTTATTGAGAAGCATGATCCATTTAGCCATTCTACCTTATAAATATATTTTAGATAGTAGATACTTGAGTGAATCTACTTTTGAAATGACCATGGTCTTATTATTCAACATGTAATGGCACAGTTTCTGAGCTGCAAAGACCATGGCTAGACAAGCTTTTTCAATAGGTGAATAGTTATGTTCATGTGTAACCAAGGTACAACTTAGATAGTATACGGTGTGATCTTTTCCATTTTCATCATGTTGAGCCAAGAGTGCCCCCAAATCATGGTTAGTAGATGATAGGTATAACACAAATGGCTTTCCTGACATATGAGGTAATAAAATAGGTGGATTAACAAGATAGTCTTTGAGTTGTTAAAAAGTTGTTTGGTAGTGATCATCTTAGTGAAATGTAACTCCCTTCTTAAAAAGGTGTGTAAATAGATGGCACTTGTCTGCTAACTAAGAAATAAAGCATCAGATGGACTGGATCTTACCCTATAAACTATAGAGTTTCTTTAAATTAGTTGGTGGTAGCATCTCAGTTATAGCATGGACTTTAGCCATATCAAATTCAATACCTCTAAGAGACATGATGAATCTAAGTAGTTTGCTTGAAGTTAAACCAAACATACATTTTTTTAGATTGAGTCTAATTTTGTACTCCTGTAATATTTCAAATATCTTATGTAGCACTACTGGATGGTCAACCTTGGTTTTGGATTTTTTTAATATGTCATCGACTTAGTCTTCAATAATATCATGTATCATATCATGGAATATGACAGTCATAGCCCTTTGATATGTAGATCTAACATTCTTAAGGCCAAATGGCATTACTTGATAAAAAAATGTTCCCCATGGAGTGGTGAATGTTGTTTTATATTGGTCTTCTAGTGTTATTCTAATCTAGTTGTATCCTAAAAATCCATCTATGAGTGAAAGCATTCTATAACCAGTCATGGAGTCAATGATCATGTCGATATTAGGCAATGGAAAATCACCTTTAGGATAAGATTTATTGATGTCTCAAAAATTAGTAAAGATTCTAATCCCTTAAGGATTTTTACTAATATGTACCACATTAGAGATCCATTTTGAGTAGTCAATGGATTGATTACATCCCACTTCTAAGAGTTTTTCCAACTCTTTCTTTACCAATACAACTATGTGAGGATACATCTTATGTAGATTTTGTTTTACCAGTTTGGCATCAAGATTAACAACAAGGTGGTGCAGAGCCAAGGTGAGATCTAAACCTAGCATGTCAAGATATGTCCATGTAAATATATCTACAAATTCTCTCAATAGAGCTAATCATGTTCCTCCTCAGTGAGGGATACTCCTAATTTTATCCATTTTAGGTCAATGGAGTCTCGATATTGACCTTTATTATATATTTGAATAGAAGGGTTAAACCATCTTCTAGGATAGTAGGTAGTGACTTGAACTATGGAATTATTTTAGGTCCTCCATTAGGACTTGCTCTTCAACTTCTCTTAGGCATGATGAATCTGAGTCCCCTAATGGGAGATCTGGCCATGTGACAAAAATAGTTATAAATTCTTAAAGAATTTAATCAAATACATATTGCTACTCACAGTTGAACTCTGATCCATAGGCAAGTTCACTATTGGTGGTGTTTTGGTCTAAATTCGAAGAAGAATGAACACCCCAATCTAATGATGCCTAAAATAGGTTTTCACCACTAGATTGGCCTTTATCTTTACTTTTTCCCTGGTTAAAAAGTGACTCAAAGAGGTTTTCACTTTGGGACCTCAATGTTTTACTTTTTTTTTTGGCTAAGGGTGTTCACTCACTCTCTAAAATAGGCTGTGGGATCTAATGTGATTGAGAATCCTAATTTGTGATCTCCCAATGGAATGTTGTCTCTAAGGCCTAAAAATTCATAGAATGCCTCATCATTCTAGAACTTATTAATCAATATACTAGATTCTTGTTGGTCTTAATATATCAGTTGGGGATACTATAATGGCAATAGGTTGTGATGAATGGTCAGGGTAAGGGTACAAATGGAATTGTTATCAAATAGGTTGGTTTCAGGTAGGTCATCAAAGGTGAGAAAATGATTGGACTCTGCTTCACTATTGGTATCATCATCACTAGTCACTGGTGATGGAGTTTGAATGAGATATGTGGGGTCACCCCCATGCAGTTTAAATCCAAGTCCATAAGGTCATTCATACTTAGTCATGGAAATTGGCTTGATGGTTCCTTGTTGATTCATTTTGAGGCCTCTTCCTTCATAATTGTGATGCTTCATTATCCTATTGGGAATATGATACTTTGAATTTTTATAGTAATCAACTTAGTTGTCACTGTATAACCATGATTCATCACCTTCAAGAGGGTCAAGTTCTAGGCCAGATGCTGGTACAAATGTGATAGGTCCCTTATCTTTGTTCTTTTGTTGCCAATGTATATGTGGGATGACTTTAAGTTGCCCAAGGGTTTTTAGATTCTAAGGAAGATTGGCAATATGAAATGTATCATGGGTCACATACTCTCTCAATCCATTATTTGAAATGGTGAAATGATTAGAAGCTTTAGGAGGTGGCATGTGGGAAAGAGAATCCAAGGTATTAGGATCTATGCAATTATTTGGTGAAGGATCATTAAGTATAGCCTTTCCTTTATCCTGTTTGGAACTTGGATTCATGTCATACTGATAATTATAGATTTAAAATTCAGCCTCAAGATGTTTGCAGTGTTCATATGGGTGTAAATCTCCTAGAATATTCACTTCTATCCCTAAGTGGGAAAACTTGATGCATTGGTGCAGTGTTGATGAGACTGCATGAATCTCATGTAACCAAGGCCTACCTAGAAGCATATTGTATGATAACTCAAGATTATGTACATGGCAAAGTATATCATGGGTCAAAGACCTAATGATAACTCGAAAACTAATGGTGCCTTGTGATTCTCTTTCCTAATTATCATAGGCTTTGATAGTTATTATTTCTGGTTGAAGATCTGCTATTGTGTACCCAAGAAGCTTGATGAACTTTAAAGACACTATGTTGAGGCTGGATCCATTTTCTATAAGGACACATTTCACTTTATATCATCTTATTCAAAATTCTATGTATAATGGATTATTATGGAGCGAGCCAAGAGAAGACATATCGCTTTGGTTGAATGTGACTTGTTGGGTTGGAGTTAAGTGTCCAACCAAAGCTTAGAATTTATTAGGGGATATGTCACTAGCAACAGTGGATTGGGTCAAAAAATCATTCAAGATATTCTTGTGGATTATTGACATTCATAAAAAATCTAAAATAGAAATTTGTGTTAGTGTCTTCTGTAATTGTTCCACAATATCAAACTTCTTGTCTTGGCCAATAATGAATGGTTTATTCTAAGGTTGAACAGTTGGTTGAATGAAAAACAAAGAGGTGGATGGTTGTTGGCTTGGGATAGTAATATTTGACATTTGATTTGTGATTGCATAATTAGGATTAAATACTAGACCATTATTGCTAATCAATGTTGGGAATGGTGTGGGACCAAACATGATAAGTCTCAGTTGCCAGTGCACTCACATGTGGTCACATGGTAATCATGAGTTATCAATATAAGCTCCAAAAGGGGAAGTCCTAGTTTTTTGGTTTACTTGTATGTATTCCTAGGTTATATAAGGATTATCCATGTAATTTGGCTGAATGTTGTTGTTTAGTAATGGTTTGGGCTGATTAGTGCTTGGTCTAGGATTAATGGAAATGGTATTAATGCTACCCCCTATAAGATGACCTACAACCATGTTATATTCATATGTAATTACATGGCAGGTTTGTTGGTTATTAACATTTTGACCTTGGTTTTATCCATTATTCTATCATTGTGGCTTTTGTTACTGATTTTGTTTATTCTGCTGGTTTGGCCTTTGACACTATTGATTTTGTTGCTGTACTGGCCATTGTTGTTACTATTACTAATTATTTTATTGCTATTGATTATTTTATTAGGAAAGGGGTTTTGATAAATCCAAAGATTTTGATTGGAAGTGGAAGCACCATTATCCAATGTTATTTCCCCATTCTCCAACATATTCTCAATTAAATGCTTGATTTGGACACATCTTCATAGATTATGCCCATTGACCCGATGATAGTCATAGAATTCATTTTCATGGTACTAATTAGGATAAGGAATACCTTATGGATAATGATTTGGTATAGGCCAAATAATCAAATTAGTGGAAAAAAGCTTATAAAATATAGACTCAATAGGTTCTCTTAGGTCACTAAAGACATGACATGTTGGCATGATTCTCTTAGGAGAAAGGGTTTGTAATGGTAAATGATGATGTATTTATTATGTAGGTCTTGGTTGTTGTGTTTTCAGCATTGGTTCAAGAGGTTGCTAGGTAGGAGTAAGCTAAAAAGGTGGTCTAAATGATGTTTTCACCATTTAGACATGATGATATTTGGTTACTTCATTTCCCATAACATTCCTATTGTGGTTGAATTGCTTCGATCTTTCTTGGATATTGACATGTACCAGTTGTGATACTAGTGCTTGAATGGAATGTTGGTCATTTTACTGATTGGTACCTTGATTTTGATTATTTTAATTTAGCTTGATGGCTCCTTTATTGATGAGTGCATGCTCGATCAATAAACCTTTATCAATGATTTCCTTGAAAATATGTGCATATTGTAGTTCCAAATGATAAGCTATCTCACTGTGCAAATTTTTGGTAAACATAATAGATAATTATTTATCTGGTAAACTATGGGTGAAATGACTTATAAGGGATCTCTGTCACTATAAATAACTTGCAAAACTCTCACCAAATTTTTTCTTTGATTGCATTAATTCCATTAATGAAATCCCATGCTCGAGATTATAAGAAAAGTGCTGCACAAACTTATCATAAAGATCATCAAAATTAGTTACTAAATTTTTGGATAGCTTTAAAAATCAATCCAAAACTTGTTCAGCCAAGCTCCTTGGAAACAATAAGAAAAGGTAAACATCACTATATGCCACTGGTTGACATACGACAAAGAATTTGATCAAATGAGCCTTAGGGTCACCTTTCCCTTTATATTTGTCAAATTTTGGTGGTTTATATCCTGAAGGAAATGATATCTACAAATACTTCATGTTTAATGGGTAGGAACACATGTCATCCAATTTAAAAATTTTAATCTATTTACCATCTTGAATGAAAGAAATTGCATCCTTCATCTATTACAATTCTTGAGATAGGAAACTAGAAGGAACATTGGTTTGAGGGATATTATTGGTTTGGATAGATGGTTGGGAGGTCAAAAGTAGGACACTTTAACTAGGGTATGTTGGAGATACCTATTGGGGTACATTGGTTTGGTTGGGAAATGGACTAAGAATATGCATACATGGATTAAGATGTACTGGAAATTACACACTTGGTTGTGTGATATTTTGGTTTGGGTTGGCAATAAAGGTTTGACTTGGAGTATTTTGTGGTTGGGATGGAGGGATATAACCATATTATACCTACTATGGTTGTAAATCAAATTAATGGTTACTAATAATTTTAAAATGATGTTTTATAAAAATATAAATAATTGGTGGATGTACTATTGATGTCATTTGATCATTATCTTATTCAAGCCACTCTGTATTCTATGAATAAGTTTACTGATACCATGGCTTCTCTTGCTTCCCAAATCCCATCTGCACTTTTAGATTCCAAAATATTTATCACCATCCATCACCTTAACCAACCTAATTACACAAAATCAAACTTCCCTTCTATATGCAATGTAGAGGAAACCCAAACTGATATTTGGTATAAGCAAATATTTGACTACCTTACCTTAGTCATCATCCCTTCCAATATCTATAAAAATGGTAGATAAGATTTTATACAAATTAGTTCTCGATACACCATATTAGGGGGAATTATTTACAAGATAGGTTTTGATGGTATTCATTTATATGCCTACATAGTCATGAAATCCCTCACACAATGAAAGAAATGCATGATAGGATTTTTGGAGGACACTATAGTGGTTTATCTATCACTAAATGCATCCTTCACCTTTGCTACTATTGACCATTTTTACCACAAGACAAAATGGGTCAACCCATATATTATAAGTGTATAACAAGCCTTATTATTTACAACTGATCTATGGTCTTATTTTCCTTGGAAATTCTTCTTTCATCTCACCTTCATATCAAAACACTAATGCTAGTGCATTATAGGACTCTTAGACTAGTGTTGTAAGTCTTGTCTCTTTGTGATAGAGTATGATAGTCTTATGGAATACATCTTGGTGCATCACCCTTTTAGAATAGGTTTATTTCATTCCATTTCTAACCCTTTTCCCATAATCAAGCATTAAATAGGTAATTAATATTTTAAGACACATTCAGGGAGCTATCCCTTAAACCGAAAGGCTCATTTCCAATATAGGTACATCCACATACCTAGAAATGTTCCCATGTTACCCAAATCTAGAAGAAGCTTGAATAACTTCTTCTAGGGTGAAAGATTTGGTGATAACAATTTTAGCATGCTTGGAGGGACCCTGTCTTCAAGATAACTTGTTAAGGTTAATGCTGGTCTTGACAACATCAACTATAAATTGGCATGTTACTCAGCATTTGGTAACTCCATCAAGGTAAATCTAGTTCAAGGCCATTGTCTTTTTATAAACTTTCTCTCATAATTCATGTTTCTCACTAAGTCATTATCTAAAGGATTTCTCAATCCCATTGACCGACTCTTTCAAACTAAAATTTCCCTCAGAGTTCAATATCCTTTCACTAATTTGCATTTTGAAAATCAAGAGGATTTTTCTATTGAGGGAAGTCAAAAGAGTGACCAAGTTGAATAAATTGAATAAATTGAAGAAGAAATGGCTAGACCTCATGATTTTCCTACCTTCAATACATAAAATCGAATTTTCCTTCAAGAATATGACAACATTCCTCCCAATTCCATAAAAGGTGTGCCTATATTCAATGGTAAGAGTCATGTTACATTGAGTGAACATATTATAGATGTCTCCAACTTCTATAGCTTACATAATATCATGCAAGATACCATTAACATTAGACTCCTTTCCATGTCCCTTAGAGGGAATGCTCTTGATTGGTATAGGTCTCTAGAAGGTAGATGCATCATAATATGGGATGGATTTGGACTATTGATGACTTTAAGATTTAAAAATGAGAGTGACCATAACTCTCTCATACACCATATTAACATTATCAAAAGAGGATCCAAAGAAACAATGCATGATTTTAACAAGAGGTTCTAAAAGAATTAGAACAAACTTCCTCTTCCTATGAAGCCACCTCCCTACTTTGTGTTCCCAACCTATTTGAGAGCTATTGTCACTGAAATTGCTATCATGCTTCAATCAATGGGTGGTTCCATCCTTCCTAAAGCATAACATCTTGATATCAAAGCTAAAAATAATCTCATCTAAGTTGGAAGATGGACACCTAAAGTGTCTATGCCTCTATTGTCTCATGATTTTGTTAATGCTCTAAATGTGGCTCAAACTCCTAATGCCAATACCAATCCTAAAGTTTCTCCTAAAAAGGTAGATAATGTGATGGATAAAGATGCATATTTTCAATGGTTAGAAGGTAAGCTTGGAAGAGGTAATATGCATTAAGGTGCATATCAAAATTCATATCTTCATCAATAAAAATTTGGCCAGTAATATGGAAGAGGAAGAGGCCAATGGCAACCTAATCCCGATAGGGTTACTAATTCATATAATCCTAACTCTACTACCAATGCAAGAGATATGCTACTTGTTCATAGTAACATGGTGCAAGGTGAAAATTATTAGCAAGGCCAATTTATGGATGCTAACAAAAGTAAAGAGTAGGATATTATTTCTCAAGGAGAGGCTATTCCTCTCTTATTAGCTAAAGATGAAGTGATGATGCAAACAAGTGTAGGTCAATAGCCTCAAGAAGAGATCTTCACCAATTTTTTGGTTGAAGACACTTTTATGCTAAATCAAGGAGCCTCTATCAAAGACAATACAAGTACCAAGAGGAAGGCTATAGGAAATGACACTAGTAGTCCCATAGGCTCATCTAATCCTCCTACAATGCAACAAGGCATAACTATAAGAGTGACATTTCCAAAAACTCCCACACCTCCATCAAGCTAAAATATGGTAAGGTTTGCTCTTATTCTTCAAGTTCCAAGCAACTATCTACCTATAAGATCCCAAGAGAAAGTAGGTATGGCTTATTTAAACATTGTATATTTATTAAAGAGTACTAAAATATCCATTTCCCTTTGGGATGTTTTGTATATGCCTGGTTAGAAAGAGCTCCTATAAAAATAACTATCTGCTATCCCTACTAGTGTCCCCCATTCAAATCAAAGTCAAATTCATGTTGTCCTTGAAAGTGTCCTTAATACCATTACTAAACCATCCACCAAAGGTAAGAAACCACTACCATTCTATCTTACTCTCATAATGGGTGACAAGCTAATCCATAACTACATAGTTGATAGTGGAGCTTTAACTTTGATCATGCCCAAGGTGGTAGCTAACAAAATGTGCCTAAAATATAAGCCAAATAGTCAAAGGGTCTTTAAATTAGATGTTACACCTACCAAGATAGTGGGACTGATAAATAACTTGAAAGTTTTCTTGCATGATTGTCTTAGTTTCCCTACCTTACAAGACATAGTAATTATTGATCTCCCAACCCACTTTTTAATCTACATATCAAGGGACATCACAACCAAGATAGGTGGATATCTTTCAATTGACTAGTACTTATTGGATTTTAGAATAAGGTATGGGGCCAAGGTGATAATTATGACACAACCTCTTGAAAGGTTTCATATTGAACCTTACATTGAGATAAGTTCCAATTTAAATTGTGTGACCCATGAAGTAAAGGACTTTGTTATAGATGATGGCACTTTTTGTAAGCTTGAAGGCATTACATATTTATTTCTTGATGAATATGATACTAAAACTTATGATAATGATCTTTATGCTCTCATGGATGAAACTAATGTAGGAGTATATTTTATACATGAAGAATAAATACTGACACCTCTACTTTCCAAAGAAGAGGGTGAAGAAGATGGGATATGGAAAATGTTTTTTGATGGTTCAAGAAGTAAAATTGGTGTAGGAGCTGGTTTTATGTTGGTCTCTCCATATAAATAGTAATATTATGCTTCATATATATTCCATTTTATTTGTACCTATAATTTGGTTGAGTATGAAGGTTTAATTCATGGTTTTCAATAAGCGAGGAGAAAAAGAATCAAGAAATTACAAGTATATGGAGATAGTGAATTGATTGTACATTACGATAGGAATGTGGTTACTACTAAGAACCTTTTTATCAAGTCATATAAGCATAGGTTATGGGATTTTATTTAATATTTCAATGCATTCAAAATACAATTATCCCCAAGGGAGAATAATAGTCATGTTGATAAATTAGCTACCATAGGAGCTCAATTTGATACTTCAACTATCATAAAAGAAGATGGGGAGAAATCTCACATTAAGATCATTATCAGACCTTATGTACTTGATAATTAAGTGTCTTGGTAAGTGTTTAATAGTGATAAACACATTGCATTCTTCCTATAAAATGAAGCTGGGTTCTCAAAAAATCAAAGGAAACTCCAAGAATAATTGGGTGATCATATTGTGCAACTAAGGACAAATAGGATACCTAAGGGTTTAGTGACCTTAGAAATTATCTTCAATGAGAATTATCAAAATAATAAGGAAAATGTGAGTATTTATACAAAAAAAGATAACTATGAAAGAGTCTTAATCTTCAAAGATATACTCCTCAAACTAGGTAAGTTATGTTCTACATTAGAAAAGCAAGAATTCATTGATTTGTGTAGATAGTTTCATGACATATTTGCTTGGAAGTATAAGGACCTAAAAGGATTTCATCCTATCCTAGAACACCATATTATTGAGTTGGAACCTAGAGTTAAATTGGTCTGAGCAAAATAAAGACCCATTAATCCCAAGGTTGAGTAACGCATGAGGTTAGAGCTCACTAAACTCCTTGAATCTGAAATAATCTTTCCTATCAAGAATTTAACATGGGTAGCTAATCTTGTGCTTGTTAGAAATAATAATGGGTATATAAGATGTTGTGTGTAATTTAGGGATCTTAATAGATATCACTCAAAGATCACTATCCTTCACCCTCAAAGGAACAAATTTTGTAGTTTATTTTAGGTTCTCAACATTTCTCTCTTCTAGATGGATACTCAGGTTATAATCAGATTCAAGTCAATGAAGATGATCTATTTAAGATAACATTTACCACTAAATGGGGAACTTTTTCTTATAGGAAGATGTCATTTGGTTTGTCAAATGTTGGTGCTACCTTTCAAATAGTAATGGACATGGGCTTCAAAAGTTTGATTAATGAGATATTTTTGTTTTATCTAGATGATATAATAGTGTTTTTTAAATATGATAATGAACATATAAAACACTTGAGACAAATTTTTTAAAGATGCATACAATATGGAGTATCTCTTAATCCAAATAAATGCATCTTTATTGTCCATGAAGGTAAGCTCTTGGGACAAATTGTTTCCAAAGATGGTTTAGATATTTATTTTGAAAAAAAAGGATATTATTGGCCTATAATTTCCCTTGCATAAGAAAGTTATCCAAATTTTTCTAGGAAAGATAAATTTTGTAAGGAGGTTCATACTTAGGTTTGCATCTTTTGTGAAACCTATCATAGCCATGCTTAGAAAGAATCAGGTATTTTCCTAGACCAAAGAGGGTAAGAGTAGTTTTGAAGCCATAAAGAGAGTAATTATAGAAGCTCCTACTCTTGTGAATCCTAAGTTTTTTAAATAATCCATGCTATATTCATTTGCTAATCTTGACACTATTTCAACCATGTTAATGCAAAAGAATGATGAGGGTGTGGAGAAGCTAATTGAATTCTTTAGTCAAGGTTTAAAAGATTACGAAGTCAAGTACAACTTTGTATAGAAACAAGTCCTTGATTTTGTAAGGAAACTAAATACGTTCATACATATGGTCTCAAATAATAAGATTCATTTTATGGCCTAGTACCAAAGAGTTTCTCTTGAGCCAAGATATTAGTGAAAAGAGGGTAGGGTGGATCACTAAAGTAATGGAATATTATGTTGGTATCAAGGTGAAAAAGATGATAAGGGGTAAATTCCTTTGTGAGCATTTGGATTCAGATCTTCATGAGCCAAATGAACAAGCTCTAGTCAATCATATGATTGTTCCCAATCAGTTGGTTCCTTGCCTCCACCAAGTTGGACACATGATGTGATAAAATTTCTTCAGAATGATCAGTATCCTAATGGCATGAGTAGGTCACAAAGGAGATATTTTAGGTTGTAATATATTACCTTTTGTTTTTTTAATGGTGTTCTATTTAGGAAGGAAATCAATGGCATGTGATCGAGATGCATTGATAATGATCAGTTTGGAGTCTTTCTTGAGAAGTTTCATGATGGGGTAACATGAGGTCATTTATCTCTAAGAATCACAACCACCAAGATCATGAGGGTAGGCTATTATTAGCCTAGTATATTCAAGGATTGCCATTCTTTTGTGACAAGGTGTGTACAATGTGCTTTCTTTTTAGGAAAGCATAATATTACATCTCTTCCTTTGAATCCTATCCAAGTTGATCAACCTTTCATGCAATGGGGTCTTGATTTCATTAGCATGATAAATCCCCCATAAAGTAATAGTCATAAATGGATATTTATAGAAAATGACTATTTTACAAGATGGGTTGAGTTAGTAGCATTGAATTAAGCTAATGAAAATGATAACTTGGAGTTCTATGAGAGCATCATAATAAGGTTGGGTATTCATACTATTATTTCAGACAATGCTCTTACTTTTATTAGTGCTAAGATAAATGATTGGGAAAATAATAATGACATATTATTTAGCACTTCATCTAACTATTACCCTCAATTTTATGGGTTGGATGAATCTACTAACAAGAATCTGATCATAATCATCAAGAGAATCTTGGAACATAATCAAAGGGCTTGGCACACCAAACTAAAGACAACCTTGCAGATTGATAGGATAAATCCTAACATGTCAACAAAGAATTCTCATTTTTTTATTGTCTATGAAAGAGAGGCTAGGTTGTCTATCTCCCAAGAGATTCCTACCTTAGAGTTATCACATCAACTAGAGTTGCTTGAGATAATCCTATGGAGGTGAAATTGATAGAATTAATGGAGTTGTAAAAGACTAGAGATAAAGCTCATCAAGCTATGGAGAATCACCAAGTAATAATGAAGAGGTATTTTGAAAATAAATCAAATATAAGATCATTTCAAGAAGGTTACATAGTATTAAAATGGGATGCTGATAGATCAAAACTAGGGAGACATACAAAATTTGATACTCTATGGTGCAGAACATATGTCATCATCAAGTGTAAACAAAGCAATTATTTCAAGTTATTAAGGATGAATGGATAATAGATTCCTATCATTGTGATTATGATAAATTTAAAACCTTTCTATTGAGTGTTAAAGTTAATTTTTGTAAATATTAGAATAGGTGTGTGTTTCTTTCCTTGTTGTGTTGTGTTCCATACGTGCTCATAAAGCACATGTTTATTTATTGATTTGTGTTTTGTTCCTATTTGTTTTATAATTTTTGGTGTGTTCTCAAGGTAATATATGTGTCAAACCTATATACAAGTGACTCATTTCCCAATGGATAGTATTTGGCAATTGGTCATGGCATAACAAACATACCACCCTTGGGAAATTGCCAAGAATGTTGACCATTTTTACCATAGGTCAAAATGGGTCAATCCCTATAGTCAAAAACTTGTATAGGGTATTTTTATAATGTTATAGGGTTGGTTTTAGCTTAGTTTATGCAATTTAATATGCCATTATATCTTTGGTCATAGTCTAGCTTAGTCCTTGTGTCATTTAATGTCTTAGGGGGTCATTTTAGAGTCATATATGAAAGTGGCAGGTTTTCATGGTGTTTGAACAATCAAGATCATGGAAAGAATTTGCATAGGTCTCAAATACTTCATTTGAGATTTCAAATATAAAACAATAGTTTAAATATAATCCTAGGTGAACTAGACCATCACCAGAATGTCATCTAGAAATGAGCAGACTAGCTCACCTGTGTATTTTATAGATGCATCTTAAAAAGCCTCATGAGCTAAAAATTTGCATCACTATGGATATCTTCATGTTATGAACATGATATAAAAATTTTAATCTATGTGAGTTTTATAGCTTGAGTTATGGAGCTTCAAAATCGAGCATGTAGTTAAGATGTTCATGTGAATGTCAAGTTTGAGCTCCGTAAAGTAACCGTTTGGGTTTAAAAAGTCCTTAAAGGGTTCAAAGTTGATTAAGATTTAATGGTCTATGTGAGATTGAATTATGACACACATATATAATGGTTAAATATTGGGTCAAATAATTTAAAAGGTTCTTGGGTTAAAATCCCTTAAAAATCTACAGGTTGGATAAGATCTAATGGTGTGGGTTCACTGAGTAGAGATCTAATAGTGTGAGTTCAACTGATAAGAGGTGGGTCTAATCTATATCAATGATCAATGTTTAATAATACCAATGATCCAATAGTGCATAGGAACTGATAGGAAATTGGGCCCAATGATATCTATGGCTAGATTTCACTTGTACATCTTGATCCAATAGTGCGATTGAAAGTTAACATGTCAAAGGATCTTCATGGCAGAAAATTGAAGGACAACATTCCTTCATACATATTTATCCTATGATGTGTAGTAGGTAAAAAGAGTCAAGATATGATAGCGAGGATATATGATGCCAATAAGAATAAAGGTAGTTTGGATCAATATGATTGGCCTGGGTCAGTTTTCAATGGCCAAATGTCAAATTAAAGAGCCATTTTTGACCGAAGCAAGCAAGTATTTCAAACATAGTTTAGAACAAAATGAGAAATATAGAAATAAGAATACCAAATAAGTATCCATGAAATACCAATGATTCTCTATAAATGCAAGATCTTTAGACTCATGTACCACTATGAAATCTCAGTCAAAGATTAGAGTTGAACAATGACTACCAGATGTAAAGAATGAAGTATAGGGAATCAAAAAATGACTGTAGATGGTGAATACAGGTGTCTAAAAGATAACTAGTAGTTAGGAGAACATATTATGAATATCATAGTATGTTTTAACCTATTTTAGACAACACATATGTGTTGACTCTCTCCAATTTAGTTTCAAATACTTGAGAGATCATCTATGATGAAATGACATTTCTTGTGCATAATAAAGGGAGCTCTATGCTACATTTTAGGAGTTTTGTGTTTCGAGAGACATTTATCCCATTAAAACTTATAGGGTCTATTTTTAAATTCATCCTCTTGCAAGTATAACTCCTCTTATCAATTGGACATGTGTTCTAATGACCTTTGAACTGCATTCTTTTCTCCTATCTCTAAAGTTCTATAAATAGTTACCATTTTAGCCTTTGTAATCTAACACCACCCCATATATGGTAAAGCCCTACTAGTTTTGACATTATACTTTACCTTATAATAATAAATGTAATTTGGTTTAAGTTCATATATTATCTTGTCAAAGTGTGTGAATAGATGTATAGTGAAAACTTAAGAGATATTCATCTATCCTTACTTTCTCTTAGTCCTTCCATGATTGATGCAAGTGATTTTAGCCTAGAAATACATATGAAGTGTAGTCAAGTGTATGATTATATCTTAAGTGTATAATGAGCCTTAATATATAAAACTGATCTATGGTCTTACTTGCCTTGAAAAGTCTTCTTGCATCTCACCTTCATATTGAAACACTAATGCTAGTGCATTTTATGACTCTTAAACCAATGTTGTAAGTCTTATATCTTTGTGATAGAGTATTAAAGTCTTGTGGAATAAATATTGGTGAATCACCCTTTTATAATATGTTTATTTCATGCAATTTATAACCTATTTCCCCATAATCAAGCATTAGATAGGTAATAAGCTTTTCAAGACAAATTCAAGGAGCTATCCCTTAAACCTAGAGGCTCATTTCCAATATAGGTACAACCACATACCTAAAAATGTTCCCATGTTTCTAAAATATAGAAGAATCTTGAACAACTTATTCTAGGGTGAAATATTTGATGACAATAACTACTATTGGCCTACCCTTAACCAATACTATTGTGATGATGACAATAAGTGTGTCAAGTGTCAACAACATGCTAACTTAAATCACATTCCTAGTCATGGACTTCAAGTTTATAAGTATTTTTGGTCCTTCTCTCGGTGGGTATTAGATCTCATTGGTGAAATCAACCCTTATTCTTCACAATACCATCATTATATCATCATTGTGATAGAATATTTCACCAAATGGGTAGAGGCTATTCCCCTCATCTCAACCAATGACAATAAAATTATTGACTTCATTAACCATCACATCATCTACCACTTCAGTTTTCTATACAAAATCATCACTTAAAATGGTAAATCATTTAAATACAAGAAAGTAAGAAATATTTGTGACACCTTGGCATTAAGTTAAGATTCTCATCTACATATCATCCATTAGATAATGGATAGGCTAAAGCCTTTAAAAAAGCACTTAATAAAAGGATAACTAAAATGGTCAATGAATCAAGTAGGGATTGGCACATACACATTCCCTTATGGGCATATCAAACTAGCATTTGAACCCCTACACCCTTTCTCACTTGTCTTTAGAGTAGAGGCTGTCTTTCCTGTTGAAGTACAAATTCCCTCCCTTTGTATATCCATAAAAGATATTATCTTAGAGGGTAATTATCATCAAGAACATCTAGGTCAACCTAAGCTAATTGATGAGCATCATTTATCCACACTTAACCATCTTCGTGTCTATCAAGAAAAAATCAAGCATGCTTATAACAAGTTTCTAAGAGAGCAAGAATTCAATATCAAAGAGCTCATTTAAAAATAAAATCAACATGTAACCAACATGGAAAGAAGTAAGTGGGTCAAGTTTATTTTTAATTGGCTTGGACCATTTATCATAATGCATAATAATGGGTTGGGAGCTTACCAATTGTCCTATTTTGAAAGGAAACTAAAACCTGAGCCCCTCAATGCTTCACATCTGCATCCATTCTTTTGTTAAAATAAGTTCTACATCACCTTATGTCTAACTTAAGCTCATCCCTTATTTAACAAAATTATCACCTTCATACCTTGACTTTGAAGACAACTGATTAAAGCATAGCATCATGTGATTACCCATCATAGTTTTAGCCTCAATCCTAAATATGAGTACCATAGCTCTACCCATGGTATGATTCTCATGGATACTTTTCATCCCTTATAAGATGGATTCTCATGGTCGTTGTCTCTCAAAGCATCCTCTAACCCACCATTCAACCTTATTGTGCTATAATTTTGCCTTTATAAAGGTAAGCTTTAGGCCTATATAAGCAAGTTTATGTATAAATAAAAAACCAAAAATTTAAAAAATAATATATCTTATGGGTCATATCTAGCATTACAGATTACTCCCTTGGAAGACAACTGCCAAAACAACTTAGAATTTCTTAAAATAAGATAGACTGCTCCCTTGAAGAACAACTATCTAAATAAAAATAAATAAAATCTTAGACCACTCCCTTGAAGGATGGATAAGTCAAACATTTGTCAAAGTAAACAATCACATGGAAGCTTCTTGCATTTATCAGGTTCCCCAACTTCTCAAAAACAACAACATTGAAAGGACCCATAGTCAAAATTTAAAAATAGTAAAAAATTATATATGAAAGCTATAATTAGATTTTACAAAAACCAATAGTAGACTTCCTACATCGATCAATCTACACCAAATAAGACATAGACTTGTTTATAATGGATTTTTGGTCACCTACAAAAGGGGAAAGCTATCCCCATAATAAGGTTTCACTATCACCATTCTCCATTTTACCTTTCAAAAATCAAAGGATCTTGAGCTTACTTGACACTATGTGATCTAGACACTTCTTAACAAACCAATGAACACTAATGTGAAGCATAAGAAGGGCTTATGTTCATAAGCCAATACATCTTAATCTTTTGGTCCTTACCAATGAAAGAACACCACATCTCCTTCTTCTTCATCATACCTAGTTGTTGATACATTAGTTAAGGCATTTGTCTTTTGATTATTTAACATCATTCTATCATTTATTTCTTCTTCTTACTTATGGTTTTTTAAACCCAAATTAATCTATCTGGTTAAGGTGGTTTTAAACATTTTTAAATCATCTCTCATTTTAATAAAATAAATAGCATCATCACATTAAATACATTTGAGAACATTATATGTTTTTATTATATGATTTTCATATTCTATTAACCATCCACATTATGCATTTATGTGTTTTTTTATAATGAGAACATTCTAGTCATCATAGCCATTATAATCAGCTTAATTAAATCATATCCATCATCTCATAAAAAATCCAAAGTCAACCAAATTATTCATCACATAACATCATCATACATTATCAAACCAACATATCATATTAATTTTATAACATCACATCTATATAAGCAATATTGCTTATCATCATGCCTAAATCAATTAATTCTATCACATAAAATTCATAACAAATTTTTATAGTGAATGAATTAAGCAACATTTAATCATTTATCTGAACTAGATAAATGAATCAACCCATTATGCTATCCACATATGATAAATCAAGTAAGCATACACCTACTAATCATAAAAATGCTAAACCATCAATATGTCATAAACATCATAAATATCATAACCATGAATCATCACATATGCATAAAATGAACCATACATCAACCTGATTTAACCTATTTAGGAATAATTAGTGTTTTATTCCTAATTTAGTTAAAGGTCTGAGCAAAATAAATCATTCAATAATTATGACATAATTAACCCATTGATTTGTTAATTTTTATTTTTTTTATACTTTCTAAAAATAGAAAATGAGTAAAGAGAAATATAACTTAACTTAGAGCTAAGTTGATCTGATTGAGACAAAAGCTAGTATTGACTGTGTAAAACTGGGATAGTATCAGGAACCTAGATTTATATTTTTTTCAATGAAAGGATAGGACCACCAAAAATAGGATAGTTCAGGGTCTGACACTATAGTCCTGTTCTTGCCGCTATTGTCTAAACTAGTAACAAAGGTTTGAATTTTTTGGGTTCTATCTGCCACTCCTTTATGACCCTGCTTGTAAAATTGTGAAGCTTAACTCTTGATAGATATCCTTGTATAGCTCAATTATGTTTGATCCTAGGTCTCTAATAAACTGGAATAGAACTTTGAGAAAAGAGGGGGGATTAATATGTGATCTGAAAAACTACACTGATAAACTCAAAGTGAAGTTTTAAGTATGAATACTAAAATTCTCAAAACTTAACAAATTCTCAAAAAACTCAAAAGAACTTGCAAATTTTTTGGCAAAAACATTCTCAGTTGTTGAGTTGGATTAGAATTGTGAAAAGACTTGTCACTTCCATTTACTAATTAAACTAGTTTTTAATAACATTGTGTTATAAATGTCAATGAGTTATTTTACTAATTAAAATCAAATCAACAAACTGAAACAAAATCATGCATCAAAATGACAATTTACCAAAACACAAAATGTGATAATGGAGTTTGGCTCAACAATTGATGCCTACATCTCTAGGTTCTCCAAAGGAGTGGACCATTTCCATTAAGGGCACTTTAAACACCTGGAAATAATAAACAACTTTCTTGCAAGCTGATATCTCAATGCAAGAATTCACCTTCACCATGATTGAAATCAAGCCCGGTACCTTTGAATTTCGTGAGTCTTCATAAAACCTGCAAAGTTGCTTCAAAAGTCCTAGAAATATCCTATATAGGCTGAAATATACTCCTCCAATATAGAAATTGGCTAAATAGAGTATTAATACTGTGTATTATGGCTAGAAAATGGATAAAAATCCATTACATAAGCTTTCCCAAAGCTTTTACAAATTCTCGGCCTCTTAAAATAAAAAACACAGTCTAGAATTCCATTACTTCAAGTAGAAATTCATGCCTTTAATATCACTTAGACCTTCGCATCACAAGTGGTCAAGGCTTATCCCTTTTGGGCGACAGGTCAAGGGTTCAAAACTGCCGCCCTCCTTTTAGGTGCCTAGCATGAAGTTTGGATTGACCTCCCTTATTTTTTGGTGCCTTGGTAACCGTCAGCCTCCTCCTTGGGAAGATTGGACTCTTGTTTTATCCCACATTTTCTAGGAATATGGATTTGTATACTTAAAATAGTTAAGTCAGTTACTTTTTCAAATGCCAAGACTTAGGCGCCAACTTAGGCCACCACTTAGACTTGGTCTTTCCTTCAAACTCGCCACCTTGCTTGGTCTCACACTTATCTCACGCTGCCACATGGCATGTTGATGACGTGACATATCATCGAACCAATTTTTTTCAAACCTTAGAATTTTCCAAGTGTTGACCTTCGATAGGTCCAAATGTTGAAACCACCTCAAAACATGTGCCAAATGTCGTAAGTGCCATTTTCTGACCAATCTTCAAATGGCCATAATAGGAACTCCTAAACTCAGATTTATGTTTCAAAAAATGCATCAGAAAGCTCTCAATGGGATCTACAGTATGCCACCACTGAAACTCTAACTTAAAACCATTATCAAAACCAAATTTTGAGCTTTGACTTTGCATGTCTATTCTCAGATTTTTGGGATGTGGCAGATGGATCACGAGCTATATGGCTGGTCAGGGCATGATATTACCAAACAATTATCCCTCTTCATGTGGGATTTCTATGTACTTGTGATTTCAAATGTATGGACTCATGATTTCAAATCTACGAACTCCAAATTTCTGATCACACCTCCCCAATGGAAGGATTTTGGTCTCCAAAAGTCCAATATCCCCTAAAACTGCAAACTGGTCTACTACATCCATGAAAATAGAACCCAATCATAGCAAGAGGTATAATCAATTGCATTAAAATGATTCAAAATAAAACTATAAAAATGACTAATCCAAAGGCATGAGTAAGTGAATTTATAACTGCAAAAGTGATTACAACATACCAAAACTACCTACCTAAATGTCACATCTTGTAAAGTGGTGAATTACCAAAAACTGAAACAACTCCCAATGTAACTACAAGACAATTTTATAATGCTAACAACATACAATAAATGTTGTGGACATGTTGCAATACATTGCCTTAATATGGGACTTATATGCTAAGCAAATGCAAACAACCAAAAGTGTATGTTGCCTAACATCTAAACATGCCCATAGGGTCTTAACAATGCATCTATACATACATGTGACAAAAATAGATACATTAAAAATAGTATTCAAATAAGTGTTACAAGGAATTAAATCAACCTACAACATTCATTCTGATATTATCTCCAACTGATCAAATGAGTTCAAGTCCTCTAGATAACTCACACAGCATAAAATAGGAGATTCAAAAACTTAGAGTTATCAAAAAGTGAGAATTGAAAAACTTCATATGATAAATATGTCTTGAAGTGTTCCCACCAACTCTAATCTATATCTATCAAAGCTTATTCATTCCCTTAGATGAATTCTTAACCATGCTTTGCAAAAAGAATGTAGTGATAATCCACTTAACCATTTCTTTCTTCCTAGTGAAATTGATTGTCTTAGTGGATTCCTTAGCATCATTATGGATTGATTTAACTTCATTAACCTTATTAAGAGGTTGATAAATCATCTTAGTTTTACCATTTCTAGAATGAAAAGATGATTGAAGTTTAAAACAATGATCAATCTGATGTCCACTCATATGGCAATGAGTGTAAACAACCTTCTTAGGTGAGTTCTCCCTTTTACCTCTTCTCACTTTGCCATGACAAGAATGGTTCTTAAAACCTACAATCTGCTTAATCATAGCATGTCTCTTCCAAAAAAATGTAACACTATGGTTATGCATCCCACAAAAAGTGCAAGGAAATGATTGCATTATCTTCTGAATGTTAAATCCAAATTTCTCAAACATAAAAAGTGGATCAAAACATTTAGTGCTAACTCTAGTGTAGGAACTAGGAGGTGGAATCTCAATACCTCTTCTACCTTCCTTATTACACCGTACATGCTCTACTAGTGGCCTCAGTCCTTTGCTATTAGAAGCTTGTCTTCCTTTAGCCATGGAGGAAGTTTCTCCAATTTCCACTTGCTCACTAGTGTAACCCAAACCTGCATGAAGAGATTTATGCTCTACTCGTATTGGGTTAGTAATTCCTTAGCCATCTCGACCAAGACCTCTTCCATTAAATCCCATTTTCTTCAACAATTTGGATCCTATACCCTTAGTGTGTTGTTTAAAACTACCAAAAGCATCATTACTTGAATCTAAATCTGAATGGAAAGAAGAAGTAGATGAATTAGGTGGTGAATAACTTACATTGCACTCAGTCATAGTCTCTGCATCTGAAGTTGAAGGCTTTACCTTTTCACACTCAGCATATTGCAATCTAATCAAGAGCTCATCCTTGGATTCGAGCTCCAATTTTAAACTTGTAATTTGCTCTTCAAGGGAATAGAGCTTGCATCTCAAGAATGCATTCTCATCCTAAATCTAGCTATTGATGCTTTCAAGCTCTTCCATCTTGGCTTTATGTGACAAATTTCTCATGGTTTCATGCAAACACACTAATTCCATAACTGCACACTACAATCTAATCAAGTGATATGGATAACCAATAAACTGAAAGCAACTGTCAAAACTCAACTAGAAGCTAACCTAGCTTTCTAACTACTCTGATACCAACTTGATCCAAAAAACTACACTGATAAACTCAAAGTGAAGTTTTAAGTACGAATATTGAAATTCTCAAAACTTAACAAATTCTCAAAAAACTCAAAAGAACTTGAAAAATTTTTGGCAAAAATGTTCTCAATTGTTGAGTTGGAATAGAATTGTCAAAAGACTTTTTACTTCCATTTACCAATTAAACTTGTTTTTAATAACATTGTGTTATAATTTTCAATGAGTTCGTTTACTAATTAAAATCAAATCAACAAACTGAAACAAAATCATGCATCAAAATGACAATTTACCAAAACATGAAACATGATAATAGAGTTTGGCTCAACAATTGATGCCTACATCTCTAGGTTCTCCAAAGGAGTGGACTATTTCCATTAAGGGCACTTCAAACACCTGGAAACAATAAACAACTTTCCTATAAGCTAATATCTCAATGCAAGAATTCACCTTCACCGTGACTGAAATCAAGCTCGGCACCTTTGAATTCCATGAGTCTTCATAAAACCTACAAAGTTGCTTCAAAAGTCCTAAAAATCTCCTCTATGGGCTGAAATATACTCCTCCAATATATAAATTGGATAAATAGAGTATTAATACTATGTATTATGGCCAAAAAATGGATAAAAATCCATTACATAAGCTTTCCCAAAGCTTTTACAAAGTCTCAGCCTCTTAAAATAAAAAACACAATCTAGAATTCCATTAATTCAAGTAAAAATTTGTGCCTTTAATAACACTTAGACCTACACAGCACAAGCAGTCAAGGCTTATCCCTTTTGGGTGGTAGGTCAAGGGTTCAAAATTGCCACCCTCCTTTTTAGGTGCCTAACATGAAGTTTGAATTAGCCTCCCTTCTTTTTTGGCACCTTGGTAACTGTCGACCTCATCCTTGGGCACATTTGACTCTTGTTTTATCCCACATTTGTTGGGAATATAGCTTTGTATACTTAAAATAATTAAGTCAGTTCCTTTTTCAAATGCCAAGACTTAGGCACCAACTTAGGCCACTGCTTAGACTTGGTCTTTCCTTCAAACTTGCCACCTTGCTTGGTCTCGCACTTATCTCACACTGCCATGTGGCATGTTGATGACGTGACATGTCATCAAACCAATTTTTTTACAAAACTTATCATTTGACAAGTGTCAACCTCTGATAGGTCCAAATGTTGAAACCACCTCAAAACATGTGCCAAATGTCACAAGTGCCTTTTTTTGACCAATCTTCAAATGGCCATAATAGGAGCTCCCGAACTCAGATTTACATTTCAAAAAATGTATCAAAAAGCTCTTAACAAGATCTACAATATGCCACCACTGAAACTCTGACTTGAAACCATTATTAGAACCAAATTTTGAGCTTTGAATTTTCATGTCTATTCTCACATTTTTGGGATGTGGCAGATGGATCACGAGCTATGTGGCTCGGTAAAGTGTCTAGTTTCTCCCATGTGGCTGAGGCATGATATTACCAAAAAATTATCCCTCTTCATGTTGGATTTCTATGTACTTATGATTTCAAATCTACAGACTCCAAATTTTTGATCAATATGTGTAAGATGCATTAGATGTGGATCCACACCTCTTATGTGGGCGCATTGCCTACATACCAATACTCTAAAGAGGGATCAAGCCATATGTAGTTCTCCGACTTGATGGGCTTTGTGAAATAGAGTGTATGAATATGAAAAATGATAAATTAGATATGCTTGAGGTGGCTAGGGACTAGTGTAAGGATTTGGATAAGCATGTAAGTGTATTGGCTAGTTATATGTAGAGAATAGGGAAGATTTCTTAAATAGTCTTGCTTATATTATTGCTTGCTTAGTGGTATTTTCCAACCTCTTTATAAATGATCTTTGGATGGGCTTTTATAAGGATTTGTTGGTCATGTGTTAAATGTAATTGCATAAGGCTGATAAGAAGAGGGATAATAATTGGAAGGAAATGGTCATTTGGGCTCTAAATGTGATTGGACATGAGCGTCAAAAAGGGGACACTGAGGGTCCAACTCTATAGTCTAAGTTGGGTGCTATTGTCTTGAGGGTACAAGACCTAGGGGGATGGAATAATCATGGAAAAAGGGTCTTGGATAAACTAGAATTAGATTTTGAAAACCTATAGATGACTAGGAACTAGTGAAAAGGTGCCTAGAAGGTTCATGAGATCAAGCAAGAGGGAACTATGGGTTGGTTATCATTAACCACACACAAGTTACCAATTTTTGAATTTTATATAACTACATTTACCCCCTTTTATTCTAGTGATGCCATAAAGTTAATACTAAGATAAAGGAAAAATATAAAGCATACCTAAACTTACTTGCAAAGGTGAATATCATGAAGCTATGTGATGTTAGGTGTACATAGAGAGAGCATGCTGTGAAGTGTGAACCTGTAAGAAACACAAAGAGTAGATAAGTTCTTACTAGATATGTTATATCTAAAATAAGAACATATAAAACTAGGTAAGAGAGAGAGGAAGAGAAAGGAATAAGTACACCTCACCAAGTATGTGAACCAATATAAAACCTATTGTGATGCTGAGTGATGTTAGATTATACTAAGTAATGATGGATGATGTTGTACTAAGATTAATATCGTGAATAGAGTTGAGTGTTCAATTCCTTGAGAGTGGCTCAAGAATACAAAGGCTATCCATTTAGCTCCATCATTACCCACTAAGTCAAGCTATATGATCATGCATGTACTAATTTATGTCTTCAATATGTGTCCAATCCCTCTGAATAGGAAGCTTAGGAATATAAAGGCTAACTAGTCCTTTGTCTCTATTATTAACCCATGAAGTGAAGTTATAAAATGATATCTATATTAAATGTATGTCATATGAGATGGATCTTAATGCCCATGAATTATATATAATTTAAAAATTTTGGCACGGATAGTCGAATGTATGTTGGAAACTAGGTCAATCTTGGCCACTCTAAAAGATGGATATTAGGCTTACATGAAAGCCAATCCAAAACTGGTGCACTAGGCTTATATGAAAGCCACTCCAAAATGTAGAGATTAGGCTTGTATAAAATCCACTCCAAAATTATGCTAACCACATATGGATGGAATAAGGCATGCAACTACTAAGAATTCCTGGGTAATGCTAAACTCATAAAGAAAAGAAAACAAATGTGTCATGGACATTGCCTCCAATCATTTGTGTTTGAAACATGGATTCTAATTAGAAAGTTATACCAACTGTCATATCTAAAATTGGAAGTGAGATCCATCATGCCATGCATGATTCCCCCTATATCTATATTTTTTGAAAAAGTGTACTAAAAATTGCTAATTCTAAACTAGTTTGGCTATGCAAAACTGTAGTTGAACCTACTTTTTTGCTTGCTTCTAGAAAGTTTGGTTTAATGTCTAGTTGCTATTCTAACTGGTTTGAAAATTTGATTCTTTGACTGTAAGGAGTTATAATCTCTATGACAAAACTGCTATTTATTTCCCCCTCTTCATAGGATAAGAATGAAGACCTTACAATGACTTCTATCAAAAGAAAGAGCCCTACAAATGTGTTATACTATAAAGATACATGATATGGTAATGATAATCGATAAGATATCTTAAGATATAACATAGTTTGTATTGAGATATTGTTAGATCAATAGGGGTATGCCTAGATAGATATAAAAATGTAATAACATATGTAAAGTATTGGACTTGAACTAGAACTAGAAGTTTGGTTAGTTATTAATTGTTAGTTGTCATGGAGGGATGGAACATGATGTCCATCATGGCATCCAAGAAAGCAAGATAATTCATGACTGAGATCATGGCATTGTAAATAATTAGAAAGCAAACAAGGAACAAATACTCAAGGTAAGGAGTAAGAAGCATACAAAAATGGCCAAGGGGCCAAGTAAACAAGGGACATGGGCACATATCACTCAAACTAGAAATCAAAAATATAATGCATGTTCAAATGATGCATACACATACAATTGAAACAAGCACATAAAAGACTTCAGATAAGGGACATTGTAAAATGTCCAAAGGCACACAGATAAATAGAAGCAAAGGATATTGGAAAATATCCTAAGGCACATACAAGATACAAACATGAATTAAAAAATACAATCACATCAAACTAATGATAAGCAAGAAAATAAAGCATGTAAGAACTGGAAATACAATCACAATCTAACTAATCAAAGCAAGAATGTGAAAGTATGCAAGACATGTTAGTATAAGACTAGGTATATGCTAGGAAATACACACGTGGAATATACTAGTGGAATGTCGATAGAGTAATCTATGTAATCTTGGTAAATAATGTACATCATCATGATAACTAGAGTGTGTAGTGTAGGAATGACATAACCTGGATGGTGTAGTCATGTAGAAGATGCCCCTAGTGGGTATATATATCAGTGTATGTCTCGAATGTAGAAGTAGGATACCCCCTCAATGGGTAGAGTGAAGCAATCAAGGATATGGATTTAATTTCACACACTCAAAGAAGATCAAGTGAAGCATGGTAATGTAGATAAATCAACAAACAATATTATAGAGTAGTAAATGTAAGTCTAGCATAGTAGTATAAATGTAAAACATAGATAATGCATATAACCAAAATGTTTTTGGTGTTTTTGAGTAAATTGAATATTTTTTTATTTTGAATTTTTGTATTGTTTTTTAATTTTGAGTTATTTGAGCTATGTATAATTAAGAAAATATAAACTATGTACAATTATTTGAAAGGAATCTATATACAATCAATCATAAAGATATTATGTACAATAAAGACTGAGGAGAGACAATACTAAACAATGAATCTCATGGGAGACTTCTTATCATGGTGTCTTGTATCAAACAAAGGAATTGCGTGTGATTTGAAACACAAAGGAATGGCTATGAGTATGACTTTAAATATTTGGATTCATTATCATTATCTTGAAAATCATAATAACCTATATTATTCCACTCATCATTATCATCTTGATTTTGAACCAATGGAATGTTGGTGTTGAATTTTGTCATATCTAGATCTTTTCCTTTGATAAATCATGTTTGTGAATGATTTGCCTTAAGATGTTCAATAAATCCTAACCATTGGTGACAAACATTATTAACTGCTAGTATAGGAGTAGTGATGCCTTGAGCATGCTTGCCTAACCCTTGACCTTGATAATCAAAATAATGTAGATATTATTGACCAAATCCATACTACTTTGAAAGTTGAGCCTCATTTTGGAGAGGTAGATTTACATATTTTTGGTGCTTTACCTATGCTTGTGGTACTATTTATTGTTCTAATTTTGCATTTTGATCCTTATGTTGTTTTGAGTTATGCTTTGGTAACCAATTTTGTATTGTTTCTAAATTTGACCCTTTGTAAATGTGTTCCTATGTCACTATGGATTACTTGACTAAATTATATTGTATAGGGTCTTCATTAGCAATTTTCTAATGTATATGTTATTTCAATGTCAAACATGAATCTGTGTGATTCCCATGCATTTTATCATATGCACAATAATATATGGATCTTCTCACTAGATGTAGAGGATGTAGTTTGATCAACTTAGATTTAATCATTTTCATTATTACCTCACTTGAACTTTTATTTTATCTTTGAATTCTTTTTGAATCGCTAGTTGTAGAGTTACTTTATTGTGACTTTGTGTTTTGATATGTAACATTGATTGGAACCAATTGACTAGGTGAAGATACATAATAATGATTGACACTAGGGTACCTTTGAGGCTTTTTTATTATAATACAATTTTCCAATGTTGTGATATTTTCACGTAATAGCTAATTTTGTGTTTGTAAATTTTAAATTAGCTTGCTCATACTGGTGATTTGATCCCTTAAAGTCTCACAAGTGCAAACCCTAGCTATTTTCTATTAGACATATAAGTACATATGTTGAAGAAGGTTTGAAGAAGATATAGGCTGAATGTATGCATTAGGAATAATAGTATAGGCTACCTCACCTTTTAGAGGGGTGATAACATGGACCTAGTTAGAGGGAAAGTAGCTATCACCCTTTTGAGGGAGAGGAGGAGCAGGGATTTCTTTCCTCTGCATGAAATATGACATTGAAACAAGATTATCCAAGAAGGCATATACATTTAGGTAGAAACCATGTGTATGGGCTAAAATGTATGTGAGTGGAGTTATAAGTTGTATAACAATATGATTATAGAGAACATTCCACATGAGAGATAGCAAACAAGGGATATAGAGTATGGAACTATATATTGATGCATAAAGATATTTGACATGTTGTATGATATGTCTAATATGTGTTACAATATAAACTTGAATTTTTTTCCATATGAGAGATAGAAAGCAAAGGGAAAAGAGCATGAAATTGTGCATGAATGCATAAAGATCTTTGACTTGTATTATGACATTTCTAATGTGTTTAGCATGATAAACTTGAAAAAATTTCCATATGAGAGATAGAAAGCAAGGGATAGAGAACATGAAATTGGGCACAAATGTATAGAAAATTTTGAGATGAATCATAACCCTTCTAACATGTTTAGCATGACAAACTTGAAAATCTTTCCATATGCATGATAGAGAGTATACAAAAGGAACATTGAAATTTTGTGCATTTTTAGCCATGAATTTTGTAATATCATTCCTTATTATAAAAAGTAAGCATGAAATGCAAAGAATGAAGCTTTGAACTTGCATATGGTAAATTTCATCATTCATGTACATGATAGGACCAATGCTGGTCTCTTTTTTATTTGCAAGAAATGTAAGAAAAATGTGTAAGTGAAACCCATTTTTGGAATCTGATTTTAGAATGTAAGGTGATATCTCATAAGCAATAGGACCTAGTGTATGCAAACAGGTTTTGAAAGATGATATTTTGAATAATTAATATGAAATATTGAAATTGAAAGTGAATTTGTGAGTGAGATATGTAAGTAAAAAATCAAAAATTTAATGGAAAATTAGTGATTTATGGGACCTAGTAGATGCAACCAGGGTTTTGAAAAATAAATATTTTTGAGAATTACTATTAAATTTTAAAATTTTAATGATTTTCTAATTTTAATATGCTCATAAAAATTTATAAAAACATTAGAAAATTAATGGGACATAGTATGGTCAACTAAGGTTTGAAAGAAAATTATTTTTAATTTTACAACAAAATTTTAAAATTTGATGCAAATTTTTGATTTTATTATGTAGGTAAAAAATTAAAAAAAATATGGAAAAAATACGTAGGAAATTTACCCCACGATTTCTAGGGTTTATATACATAAATAAATTAATTCGAGTTCACCAAATGATTTAACCTATTAGGGAATAATTATTGTTTTATTCCTAATTTAGTTAAAGGTTTGAGAAAGGTAAATCAATAAATAATTATGCCATAATTAACCCACTAATTTGTTAATTCTGATTGTTATTTAGACTTTATAAAAATAGCAAATGATTAAAGAGAAATATAACTTAGCTTAGAACTATGTTGAATAGACTGAGATAAACACTGATATTGATTGTGCAAGACTAAGACAATATCATGAACCTAGATCTAGATTTCATTCAGTGAAAGGATAGGATTTTTGAAAATAGGACACTTCAAGGTCCAATTTCATAGTCCTATTCCAACCGCTATTATCCAAACTAGTCATAGAAGTATAAGTTTTTTGGGTTTTATCCACCACTCTTATATGACCCTGCATATGAAATTGAAAAGTTTAACTCTCGATAGAGCTCCTTATAAAGCTAATTTTTCTTTGATTTTAGGTCTCCAATAATCTTGAATAAGAATTTGAGAAAAGTGGGGGGAGGGGGGGGTTAGTGTGTGTAAGATGCATTAGACATGGATCTACACCATTTGTGTGGGCACACTACCTACATACCAATACTTTGAAGAGGGATCAAGCCATATGTAGGTCTCACACTTGATGTGCTTTATGCAATAGAGTGTATGAATATGTAAAATGCTAAATTAGATGTGTTTGAGGTGCCTAGAGACTGGTGTAAAGATTTGAATAAACTTAGAAGTGTATTGGCTAGCTGTATGCAGAGAATATGGAAGATTGCTTGAATAGTCTTACTTGTATTCTTGCTTGCTTAGTGATATTTTCCAACCTCTTTCCAAATGATCTTTGAATGTGCTTTTATAGGGATCTTTTGGTCATGGGTTAAATATAATTGTGCAAGTCTGACAATAAGAGGGATAAGAATCAAAAGGAAATGGTCATTTGGGCTCAAAATATGATTGGACAGGAGCATTGAAAAGGAGACACCCTAGGGTCCAACACTATAATCCAAGCTAGGCACTATTGTCCTGAGGGCACAGGACCTAGGGGATGGAATAAGAATGGAAAATTGGTCTTGATTAAGCTAAAATGAGGTCTTAAAAGCCTACGAATGATTGAAAATTAGTGAAAAGGTACCTAGAAGGGTCATGAGAGCAAGATAGAGGGAACTATGGGTTAGGTATCGCTAGCCACACTCAAGTTACCAATTTTTGCATTTTATATCACTACACAACCATAACATCACACATCATCATCAATAACATCATAAATTGAACCAAATGCTGAATATATATATATATATATATATATATATATATATATATATATATATATATATATATATATATATATATATATATATATATATATAACAAAATGGTATATACATATCACTACATCGACTTGCAGGCTAGAATAAAAATCAAAATAATACAAAAGACAACAATCTATGGTGTAGGGGCACTACTATCCCCTAAATCTTATCCATCTCTCTACCCTATTTGTACCCCTATAGATGTTGTGCCACCATTGGATGTAACTCACTCTACTAGGTACTCTATGTACAGTGGCACATCTTAAAGCCTAGAAATAACATGTCTCTCATAATATCTAAGATCCTCTACATTCATAACATATCTCATCACTAAGATAGTATGAGGTGGTCCCATAACTACTCTACTATGTGCTCATCCTCTTTCCTATCTAAGAGCATACCACTCAACTGATACTAATGTCAACTGGTCCTATAGCCCATCCCTCTCTTGCATAATAATAGATAGCTATCCCTATGCAGAGTCTCTCCCTAGATCACAGTGGCTAGCTATGTTTGGAGACTATCTCTTTAATGGGTCCTCACCACTAGTTGTCCCAGTGTTATGTCTATCTCTTGTGTCATAGAAATCAGAGATGTCTATGTTATGGCTAGTGTTTCTCTCACTTAGTCCCTCTTTCTAATAACTATATGTACATTAGGAGCATCCTTCTCCATTGGTACCTCCTCATCCTCTATCTATACATCCTTAACCTGATACTATCCATTATCCCCTCTAGCATTCAAACCCTATCCTCTATCTCCCCCAATCGATGTAGTGTGTTGTCCCTACCATGAAGCAATATAATTAGGAGTCATCCCAAGATTATTAACTATTGCAAGAGTTGGTAGCTCCTCATATAATGGCTCCTCCTCTAATGGATGTGGTAGAGGTAATGATGCCTCTGTGTCCTCACATCTATATCTTGAGAATACTCTTGAGACACCCTATACCAAGCCACATTATCACCTCACATGATCAAAAGGGGTAATCTCTATCTCATGCTCCCTCCTCCCATAAATCCATTTGATGTTTTGTAAATAAAATACATGTGCATTCAACTTCTTCCATGATGGGAAACCTATATACAGTCTCTAAATATCCTCCTCATCAACCAATGCATCCAACCACTACCTAAAGCATGCCAAATATTGAGCCTCCCCATCTACTTGTGGCACCTCCATATCCGATCTCCATCTCATAAACACAACTCTAAATCGATCCTAGTACCATGTCATCCATGGTAAGCCAATAGGTCATAAGATAGTAATAAGCTTATATGCCCAATAATAGAGTATAAAGCATACACTCATCCCATATCATCTATGTGCTTAGGATCCCTATAACTATTTATAAACATGAACCAATAGTGTTGGTGCCCTTGAAAATACTATCCGATCCTTGAGCATATCCTCTAAAATGCCTATAAGAGCCCAAGAGTACTTTCCACCACTAGAATCAAGAAATGCATAATAGGTAACTACTATCATCAATATAGTCATCAGTCATTAACCCTCAATGTCCATATTATAGATATCCTTGAAGTAGAAACCCCCACCATGCCATTGGGCCTCTACTATGTGCTCTCCATACCATAGGTCCATCTGTGCATCCTACTCCTCACTAAAAATTGGCTCCACCACTTGACCCTATATGAGTAGTCTCAAAATCTTATGAACATCCTCTAATAGAATGATATCTTATCAGCAACATAAATGTGTTGGTAACTAGGTCCCATCTCTCAATGAGGGATATCAACATCACTATGTCTCAGGACATGCACTAATAATGTTGCATGTCACCCATACCCATTGTCATCATATGGGCCCACTCAACCCCAATCATATATCTATATAGCTCCTCAAGAAGTGATAACACCTAATCCTACATAATCAATAGAGCCCTCACTCACAAGGTTAGATAAATAACTTAGTTTAACCTATAGTTTAAAAACCCCATACACATTTTAGCTACACTACCTTAGTCACTACACCTAGGCATTTACCTATGTTCATCCCTCACCCACACCACCACTCTTATTTAATTACCCCTAAGATCATTTTTCTTACCAAAAACCTTATCCACTTTAATTTATAACTAATCCTAAGCCTAAGCCTTTAACCCTTTCTATTTTAGCCTACCTACTTACTTATCCAACATATACAAACACATTTTCCCACCTTTTTAACTTACCCTTTACCCCAAGACCGACATTGGTTGACCCTTGACCGATAATGGTACCTCATTGGACTTATGTCAATTAAATCTCAACTAGCCTTGGATTCCTTTTTGAGTCAATGTTGGTTGTATCTCGATCGATACCGACTCCCTATCGATTGATGTCAGTTGACATTGATCAATGTTGGTCACTATGTGTTAGGGCCAAGCTAGTAAACCCTAATTTAAAACAACTCTACCTGACTACTATCCCCATCCTTTTATTTCCTAACCTAATCCCTTATTATTACCCTCCCCTCTACCTTATATACCTAATTACTTTACTAAAACATTTAATTCCTGCTCCTATCCCCACACATTAATCTACCTAACTAATGTCAAAAATGAAATAAGAACACCTACTTCATCTCATGACCAACACCATGGTAGTCCCTGAAGCCCATCCATCACTTGCTCACCCCTTGCACTTATCCTCCATCTCATTACATCTTGGATTATCCTTACCCAAACTTGGTCCCCATAGTTTACCCATGAGGTTCCCTCTCTAACAATATCCCACTACCACTTGCCTACAGACCACTCACCTCTCACTCTCACTTGATCCACACACCTATTTTTTGGCTCTACTAGTTTTCACTAAAAGACAATTAGCAACAAAAACTAAAGTTGCTTAACTTTTGACCTTTTTGGTTACTGGCCCCCTTTTTTAGGGTGTAATTGGTGATTGATGTGGATCACCCTTGGGGTTGGGATGAATGACATCAGTCGATCTTGAATTATTATGACCAATATCAATCACATAATTTAGGGTTTAACCCCTAACTCCTCCCATACCCATGGAACCCTTTCCACCCAAATAGATTATTTTACACCTTATAAACACATATTTTTTATCTAGTTATTATGTACACACTTAGAGAATACCCTATTCTCCTTCACAAACCTTCACCACTTTCTCTCCACTTACTCACTCAAGCCAAGTATTCACCTTTTTAT
>JARHVA010001169.1:102500-177500 GCA_037957365.1 Torreya grandis | reverse complement strand
AGAAGGACAGAAAGGAAAAGTTCTGTCATTCAAGGAAAGAGAATGGAATGAAGAAAAGATAGAAGAATTAGTGAGGGAGGACCTCACTCAAGAGATGTTAAAGGAAAGAGAAGGAGCAAAGAATGTGTGAAGGAGAAATCAAGGATTTTAAAGCCATGGGACACTAGAACTGAATCTTATATTGAGTTGTAAGTCTTCTATTTTATCTAAGAAGAATGAATGTATTTGTTTCATATATGGTTTCTTTGTGAATTTTGGTGACAGGGCTATATATATATGTGTGTGTGTATGTGAGTGTGTATGATGATTATTCAAAGAACATTGTGAAAGCTACATGTAGACTAGTTATTTTATGTATTGGGAACAATTTAAAAACCAATATGATGTGACCAAGAGATCTTAAGTACTTTGAATGTATAAAAATCCTAAACAGGCCTAAACAAAGTATCCAGGCATCTAAAACTACAGCCCATTGTCCAAAGTTAATCAACGTATAAATGTTTGCATAAGGTTCATTATGACATAAATATAGGTATATTAGACAAATATAAACTTAAGGAAAGAGAAAAAGGTCTTAAAAACCCCTTTGATGTCTTAAATCTCCAACTATTTGCTCTCGGCCTGTGTATGACAGTGTACACGAAAGGTTAAGACATTTGTATGTTTTGCAAGGTAAATGGATTGATAAGGCCATTTTTGATATGAGTATGGAATGGGGAAGTCATGTAAGATAGTGACATGTTTTTAAAGCCTCTTTAAAGTCTATTAATCATTGAAATAGAAAAGAAACTAAGAACCCTGTTGACTGTTATAAAAATACAGTCAAAAGACACTGAGTTGTTGAGTATTGGCAAGCTTAGAAGGTTGATATAACCTGGAGGATGACTGGATAAGGTGTAGGGAACTAATACAGACCCTATAAAATTTATTTGAACCTTTGAAACAAGCTAAAACACTCCCAGCAAAAATAATAAGCTCTCGGCCTGTGACTGTCATGGGAAAATCCTGAATTAGGTTCAAACCCTCAAAATGAGTTTTAAAGCTTGAAAACTCTTGAAACTTTGTAATTTGACCCTTTATGGTGTTATAAAAATTTTGGAAGTGGTTTGAAGGTGGTAAAGTATGGATAAGTATGGAAAATAACAATTGCCAAGTCGATCCTAGGTGCATGTGAAGGGAAGAACATAGGCCAATATAGGAAAAGTGGATTTCTCCAAAGAAGTGCCCTAAAAAATGATTGATTCACCTATAATAAGGTAATGGGTATCTGGAATGTTTATTATTTTGATTATAAAGTTTGTACATAATTCTGGACAAGGGGTTTTGCACTAAAGGAGGGTTAATGAGAACATGGCCTAAAGAAGAAAGTACAATTCTGTACAAAGTAACATCAGGAGATTTTTCATTATGTTAAAGGATGGCTTAATGGGTATCCAGAAATGTTTTTACTTTCCTGGTTTAGTTAACCTATGAAAATTTATGACCAATAAATAGGGAAAACAGGGCTACAAGGAATGAATGATCTAGATAGGCCTGTATAAGAAGATAGCTCAAAAATTGATGGTTACAGAACAGTCTAAGGTCAGGTTTCATCAATAAATATTACACACACTTAAAAACATATGAGTAAAAAATATTATCTAAAATAAAGGGTAACCTTATAACACTCCCCATTAAACTTTATTTGGGGTTTACACAAACAAGAAGGCAAGAAAAATTACTAGCTCTCCTCATTGATGACAACTCCCTTAAATCCTAACTTATTATAAAATATTATAAATTTGTCTTTACATAATGACTTAGTGAAAACATCAGTCACTTACTTTTGAGTAAGATAGAAAGAGAGAAGAATTTAATTGTCTTAAATAAATTCATGTTGAAAGAGATTTTGAATCTCAGTGTGCTTAGACCTTACATGGTCTATATTATTTTCTAAGGTAATGGCACTTTTATTATCATAAAAAATTAGAGTAGCATAATTTAGAGGACAACAGAAATCTATAAGAAGTCTTAAAATCCAAATGGCTTCCTTGGTAGTATGATTACAAGCTTTACACTCAACTTTGGTGGAAGACAATGATACAATACTTTGTTTCTTACTATTATTTGAAATTATGCTAGAACCCAAGAATTAAAAAACCACTTATGGATCTATGATAATTAGAATCACCAACCCAATCAAAATCAGAATAACTTGCCAAATAAAAGGTGTTATTCAAGGTATACTTGATGCCAAAATTTATAGTAACTTTAATATAACATAGAACTATTTTAGAAACTTAAAAATGAGTAGTTTTAGGTTTAAACATAAAATAAGAAACCAATCCAATGTAAAAAATAATGTCAAGATGAGTATGAGTAAGATAATTTAAACTTCTAATTATTTCCATATATAAATTAGGATCAACATTTTTAGTTTTCGTGTCATTAAGCAATTTTACACCAAGTTCAAAAAGGGTTGAAATGGGTTTACAATACAAGATATTAAACCTAGCTAACAATTTATGGGCATATTTATATTGAGAAATGAAAATACCATCTTTTTCTTGCCAAACTTGAATGCCTAAAAAGTAATGTAAGAGACCTAAATCTGTCATTTCAAATGTATTCTTTAAAACATATTTAGTGAAAGAACCATTGAAATATATATACAATTTATGATCAATTTATCAACACATAAAACTATTATATCTATTCCATAGTTTATAATTCAAATTTATGATGTTTCCAGACTTTACATTGAAAACTGTGTATGCATTATGTACCAAGTGTCCCAATCTAGTATTTTAGGAGACTTTATGTTTCTAGGCAAATCTTTTGTTCCTATTACATTTGTTGATACTAATTTCATTTTCATGTGAGAGGAAGAATTTCATACTCATCATTTAAATTTGAGTTATTTAGGTGGTGATTTGAGTTTATTCTATCGTGGGTTTCTCACCTTCACCTCCATTCTCTTCCTTTTTTTCTATTTTCATTTTTTTGATATCCCCCTTTTATTTCCTTTTAGTGTTTCTACTTAAAAGTACAAAAAATCCTTAAAAAATCCTATCCTACAATGACACTAACCCTCTAAAACAAAATGTAAAATCACCATTCCAATAGTGATTTATCCAATGTTGCAAAATTGTGTCACTACCCATTAGACAAGTCAATAAGATTAAGAAAAACACAAACACCATAATTTTTCCAAGAAATAGACACCTAGTTTTTGTTGATTTTAATCATATAAATCACATTGCCCTCTCAATTTCAAGGAGTTCTCTTCTAACAGTAACTTTTAGATTATAATATACATGATTGTTTAAAAAAATTAAACTATTACATACAATTTCCTATGCTTTGATGCCTTTTGTTGGGATAGGGATTAAATTACGCAACATGCCACTCAAATTTTAAAGACATATTTGATACTATTTAACCTAATGCATTTATAAGAGGTAATCATGGTGATGATAAGTCATATGGCTTTGCTTGTAAAGGAATATTGTGTCCCTTACCACAATAGTTGGGGACATTTATTTGTTTGTGACAAATTTCCCTACCTAAGCTAAATTTAATGGCTGAATGACCATATTTACAATTTTTAAATAAAATATAATCATTTTTTTTATAGTTTTAGGTGAGGGGCACTAATACTCATGCACCCTAACTCGACCATCTTATAATTATGTCATATAGACACCATTGATTTAGAAAAATGTCTATTTAAAAACTTAAGTAAAGAGAAAGTCACATTTTTCATTTGGTCTATTTAAGTAAAGGAAAATTAACATTTTGAATTGATTTATAATATTAAATTTGAAATAACTAGACAGTAAATGTGACCAAAACTTTTGCATTGAGTCTCTTTTATTTGTAAGGGTGATGTGTCATCATATGATTCATTGCTTTGTAATACTATTTGGTCAAAATTATAGAATCACATGTAAATTAGATAGCTAATTTTAAATTAAATGTAAACAATTATTGGTTCTTTTTCCTCTAAAATACTAGGGGGAGGGGACCAATAGTTGAGGGGTGTCCAATGGTTTTGATCCCTTTCCCTGGTCATGAGTTATTAAGGTTTATTCGATTATGTATTATGGGTTATTTTGTTTTTTAAAATTCACTTAAACATTTTAGTGTTGGACCATTCATTTTTTTGAATAATTAATATTAAAAATGTGAACCCTTATATACAATTACTGGTCCCCTTCCAAAATAGATATGCACTCCAATTAAAAATAAAATATACATCATATTCAACAAAATGAATATCATTTCATTAAGACAAATATTAAGTTCATTAATACAAATATCAAGTTTCATTAATACAAATATCAAGTCCAAACTAATTTAGAACTTTCAAAAAATTACATCCTTACTTATATTTTAAAGGTGTAAACATTTGAAAAAAACCAACCCCAATAAATATTTTGAGCCCCTCAATTGAACTTTTGTGCATTTAACTGTAAGGTACATGAGAGAAAAGTCACAATATCTAGTCCACTTCATTTTAATTACATCATATAAAATTCAAACATTTGGATCTAACATATGACTCCACCAACCTCCATTCATTGGCATCACCTGTAAAATTGAATTCAAATACACATCTAAGCCTCACCATTCATAGACAATTCAAATTTCAAATTATCTTCTATAAATCAAACAAAAATGTAGAAATGCTAATTTTTTATTTGTAGAGAGAGTTTTTAGGGAGTTTCAGATTTGAATTAAACTACAAGCATACTTCAACATTCAAGCACCAACATATTCAAAGGATCATATTGTAGGTTAGAAATCTATAGTTTGTAGACTGATACACTAGTAAATTTTAATTGTTATTTAAAAAACATTTTATACATTCAAGTTCAAGTGTTATTAATTCAAAATTATAAACATTTTAAATGTATATTCATGTAGCTATTGTTCACATATTTTCCATTCACTTTGCTTTGTTACTTAAATATGGGACACTTTTTTATTGGGTTGAGCTTGAGATGGAAGATGCATGGGTTATTACTATGGAAGCCATTACCATTTCCCACGTCTTGACAGTTTTTTCTCCATTTCTATAGAAAGTTAATGTTGCCTTGCATTCCAAGAATAAATTTTCATGGTTATTTATATTTTTGAATAAATGTTATGGTTATTGTGCCTTGTATGTTATTGCTTTTTGTCTCATGCCTTTTACATTATTGGGTTTATTGACATGCTTTCTTTACTCATGTTTTTTTTGCATGACTTCACATTTGTGTAAAAATTTACTGGTATGTTAATGGAACAATAGAACGTTAGACCAAAAAAGTCTCTCCTTACCTTTTCTATAGATCTTCTCCCTACAAATGAGTGTGGAACCTACCCAAAAGTTATTGACCATGCAGTGTTTTGCAGAGGAATTTTAGTTAGCAGAATGGAGGGATGAAATATTTATTGTGAATTTGATGTTCATTATTTTTTTAGCATGCATTCATATCTAAATAAACATTTATAGGTATGTTAATAGACTAATGAAACATTACACAGAGGTGTGTTCCCTGTTAATGAACCCAAAACTGTGTTCTTTTTCTTTTCTCTATAATTGTTATTATTATTGTGTCTTCAATGCCCTTGTTGGAAGATGCTTATTAGAGGGATGAAATGTTACCCAATTCTAAACCCACATCATCCACATGTTTTCGTTCACATATTTATTTAAATTTGTTGTTTTTCATTCATATGTTCATGGTAATTAATGTTGTCGTGTTATTCATTCACATTTTATAAGTTGTAACTTTTCTTTATTATTGTCATTATTGATAAAGCACTCAACATTTTCTATTGTGTGGATGGAAACCCTATAAATTTTTAATATGTTATTCTAAATTAATATGGGTAATTCATTTAAAATGATGTGCCATGTTGAAAGATGAGTGTGTACGTAAGACGTAACACTTACTAGGATGTGGATGGAAGCCATAAGGATTTTCATTCACATACCAGTAAATGTTTATGTTATTTCATCTAAAATAATAATTTCATTAACATACTAGTAAATATTTTTATCTATCTGTATTGAATAAAAATTTCATTAAAATACTAGTAAATTTTTATGTATTTCATTCTTAAGCTAATAATTTCATTAACATACTATTAACATCTTGCTCCAAATTTGATGGTACTTTAATGGAAGCCCTAGATGATTTCTAAATTCATGTCATTCTATGCTTCATTTTTGTGTCACATTTCTATTTCCTTGCATGACATGGGTTGAAAGACATAACATTCATTATTGTGTGGATGAAAGCCCCAAATGTTTTCATCCACATACAATAAAATGTTAGTGTCATATGTACCTATCAATTAATGTTGTGTTAATCATTCAATTTTTATAAGTTTTTAATATTCTAATGTTAATGGGATCCCTAAAGGTATTTCACTACATGAAGCATTGAAAGTCACCCTATAATAGTGGATATCACTAAAGAATCCTTATTTATAAGGTGCATTTCAATGCTCCTAATAGTAAACAACCATATTTTGCTATGTTTTTCATATGTTCATGTCAATTAATGTTTATATTGTTTATCACTCCCTCTCTTGCCTTTATGGTGGGATCATCTAAGGAGGAAAACTTAAACCACCAAATTTAAAATTGTGACTAATAATAATTTTTAAATGAACACATTATTTTAGTTGTGGCTTAAATCATTATGGGTCATTAATATGAAATGAAGTGCCATGTTAGAAGACAAGTGAGTCTGTAATAATCAAAATTTACTGGTATGTGCATGGAATCCACGTAGGTTTCCATTCACATACTAATAATTTTTTGTCTTTCTATCAAAATTAAGAATATCATTAACATACTAGTAAATGTTCGGTTAGATGTATCAAAAAATCCATCTCTTAACTCATATTACTATGCTTATCATATGTTCCTATGATTTGTTGTAGCTATGTTATTCATTCATAGTTTCAATTATGCAAACATTCTTTCCCATAGCTATTGTTCTTGTCTTTTCCATTCTATTGTTAGTTACTTATATAATTTCTTGACTATTGTTGTTCAATATTAGGAATGCAAAGAAAAGGATGCAGTATGTCTAAAAACAACCACGTGCAACTATGAGAAATAGAGGAGTTGAAATTCTTAAATATGTTGATAAAGACATTAATAAAGTTACAAAAACCACTTCAAATCAAACTATATACCCCATATACAACCACATAAATAAGGAAGCCAACATAAATGTTATCACAATATGGTGTGTCATTGCTATTTGAGTAGCCAGAAGAATATATAGAATGTGCAATGAGAGATGTGGACCATAATAGTTACTTCATAAGTTTCATAGTGGTTAAGTGGGGCATAAAAACTAGTACTTTTTGAAATTAAATGAAATGAATTATATCTACCAATAAGAAGGGCCCACCCATTATTCTATCAATAGTGGAATAAAGTGATATAGTGTAGTGGTGCAAGGACTTATCCAATATGGGGCATGGGTTGAACATATCACATTTGAAGGCACACATTACCCACATATGTGAAACAATTCCCAACCCTTTCAGTGAGGTGTCTCCAAAAAGTCATGGTGGAAAGGATTAAAAAATAGGCACCTTGATTTATCTATGAAGAAAATAGAGGGATTGGACAGAGATAGGGTTGTCATGCTAAGGTCATCCATTGTGTGTAATTTTTATGAGAACATGAAAAAATTGTATGATAAAATCAGTTATGGGCCACAATAAATCTATAATTATGATGAGACAAGGGTGTAATATGTAAGGAATTGCAGCAAGTGAGTCATCACCAAGAAAGGGGCAATGAGTGTGCCACAGATAATATCAAAGATCAGATAATGGATAATTATTTTAACATGTGTAAATGTAGTTGGGAAAAGCATCCTTGGGTTATACCTCTTCAAAGTGAAGAGGTAATTATAGAATTTCATTATTGGATGTGAACTAGATTCATGCATGACTGCCCAAGCCCATGCATGGATGATGAAAGAACTGTTCATGAATTAGATACATCATTTCATCATATATTTACTAGGAGGAGTTTCACCTAGTAATATACATCTTATCATTTTTTATGGGCATGACATCCATGTTGTGCTTTCAATGATTCAATATGATAGAGCTTTAGGGTAGATTTGCTTACATTGCTTGCACATACTAGCTACAAATTGTAGCCACACTATGTAAGTGTCTTTGGTCCATTCAATGACTAATTTAGAAATGAGAGGATGACATGGATGAATAAACATCATGGTTGTGAGATAAAGAGACAAGAATTGGTCACTTTGGTTAGGATAATTATGAAGATGACATTAACTCAAAAAAAATATCAAATATAGATTTTGATAGATAGGTATATGGCCCCTTAATCTTGAGGTACTAGCTAATGATATGAATCTGAGTGCAATGTTCCATGTCAAGGAGGATGAAGTGCTGAAAAAAATATAATGAGGTTGGCAAGCTTGACTGAGGAAGACATTGAAGCTACAATGAAGAAGATGAAGAAAATGAAGGTAATGTTTTTTGAGGTGAAGAAGGTAAAACAACAATAGGAAATGTTTCCAATATAGAAAGTGTTGAACATGAAAAATCTCATCCAAATGTTATAAAATTTGATAATGAAGAGGCTTAAAACGTCCATTGCAAATGAAATGGATAAAACATTCATTTTCAACCAAGACAATTTAAGTCTACCTACATAAATAATCCCATCAGATTGGCTAAGGGAGGGAGTAACAAATCTAGGCCTGAATTATAAAATTATTGAAGCTAATGTATCTATGTCAATGTCATCACCACCATCTTCTATTCCACCAAAAATAGTTCATTATTATGTACCAAATGGATAATGGAACATAGACAATCAAATGGTTCTTATATATGTTAATGAGGAAATTGTATAAATTAGTGAACAAAAATTAAATGAATGCATGAAAGCATAAAGTAATGATCATCAAACTCCAATGTCAACATTTCTAACATTACTAGTGAAAAGGATTGCAAACAAATTAGGAAACATTGCACTCAAGTTGAGATGATAATAAAAAATTCTCACATCAGCTGAGTATCAACAAATTTTTATGTATCAAGAGACACGTAAGAAGGAGAATGAAGAATTGAAGGCAAGGAAGAAACAAGAAGTTGATGAGAAGAAATCCTTAAGATAGGTTGAGAGGGAAAATAAAAAATTTGAAAATTCAATAAAAGGAATATGAAGGAGAAAGAGAAGATACAATATAGGTAAGAAAAGGAGAAAAAGAGAGCAAGAGAAAAGTGACAAGGAATTCAAAAAGGCCATAAGAGAATTGGAGAGGTGAAGGTGTTATAGAACTTAATTCAACCCTCTACCTAAATAACATTAGATATTGGATGACATGATAAAAATTATATCTCCAATTGGTTCATGTGGAAACATTCTTATTTATATTAACATCACAATAAATACCACTAAGGACACAACCATTGAAGGACCAATAACAAATCCAATATCTCTAAATACAAGGATTTAAAGGTACATCTCAACTTTTCCACCTTGGATGGTTTAAGTTTTGTTTTACCATACAACATTGTAATGAAATGTATTTAAATTATTTTTGAATGCAAATAATTATAGTAATAAATGTAATGAAAGTAGATATATTTAATTTGATAATGTATTGTAATTAATTTTACTTGTTATCTACCATTAAGTCTACAAATGGATCATAAGATTAATGAAAGTTTAAATACTTTCACTTGAAAGTGAGTTAGCCATTGTTATTCTCCACTATTGACTATGAAATTGAAATATATCACCATTACCCATAGATAAAAAATAAGAACAACACATATAAACAATATAAGTAATAATATTGAGCTTTATAAACTTTGAAAACTTTGAAAAACAATAACTGTACGAGCTTTCCAAACTTCAAAAACATATATTGTGTTAAGAAACACAATGTAAAAATAATAAATGTAGAATTTTTTTTATAAACATAACAAGTGTCAAGAACCACAATGTTCATAAATTGAGCAGCCCAACAAACATTCACCCTCCACAACTATTCCACTTCTATCCAAAATAAAAATGTATAGATATTGTTTTTGAAAATTCAATGGAAAAACCTATTCAACGACATTTTCAATAGAATGGAAAACATATGAACAACATATAAATAACATAGCAACATTTATTGGTATGTTAATGAAATTATTATTTAATATCATAAAACGTAAATATTTACTAATATGTTAATGAAATTCTTATTCAATGCAGATAGACAAAAACATTTACTATTATGTCAATGAAATTATTATTTTATATAGAACCACATAAATATTTATTGGTATGTGAATGAAAACCCTTATGTCTTCTATTGACATACCAATAAGTTTTATGTCTTGTGTACACACTCATATTTCAACATGGCACATTATTTTATATGAATGACCCATATTAATTTAGAATAATATATCAATAAATTCTAGGGTTTTCATCCACAAAACAAAATTTTTTGGGTGATATATCAATAACAACAATAATAAAGAAAATTTGTAACTTATAAAATGTGAATGAATATCACAACAATATGAATTGATAGGGACATATGATTGGAAATTGACAAATTTGGAGCAAGATGTGAATGAAAACATGCAAATAATGTGGGTTCAGAATTGGGCATGAAAATATATCAATATTAAATGATAGGTACATATGACAATAATAATTTTTTATATGTGTATGAAAAACTTTGGGGTTTACATCCACACAATAATGAATGTTGAATCTTTCCATGTCATACAAGGAAATAAAAATGAGACACAAAAATGAAGCTACAAAATGACATGAATTTAGAAAACATACATTAAAATACCAATAAATTTGGAGCAAGATGTGAATGAAAATATGAAAATTATGTGGGTTTAGATTGGGTATGTTTCATGCCTCCAAAAATCATCTTCCAACAAGGGCTTTGAAGGCATAGTAACAATAATAGGTATGCAAAAATAAAAAACACCGTTGTGGGTTCATTAATAGGCATCACACCTTTTTTTAATGTTTCATCACTCCACTAAAATATTAATAAACATTTATTCAGATATGAAGGCATGCTAAAAGAAATGAACATAGAAGGTATAATAAAAATAGTTTTCATCCCTCCATTCTCCTGACTGAAATTCATCTCTAAAATGCTACATGGTCAATAACTTTCAAGTAGGTTCCATGGCCATTTGTAGGGAGGAGGTCTATGAAAAAGGTAGGGAAAGATGTTTGTTGGTGTAATGTTGCATTGCTTCATGAACATACTAACAAATGTTTACTCAAATGTTAAAGCATGCAAAAAAAACATGAATAAAGAAATCACACCAAAAAACCCACGAACATAAAAGGAATTCAAAAGAAAATAGGAACATACAAGGCATAATAACCATAAAGGCCATGTAAAAATAGATATAACTAGGAATGTTTATTTGTGGCATGAAGGGAAACATTAATTTTCCTTAGCAATGTCCATAATATCCCATAAAGCCATGTGGAAAACGGCGGTGGTGAGAGGATCCCCCTATAACAAATTAAGGAAAATGTATGAAATAATAGATTTATATAATTATAAAAATCACCAAAAGGATTATATTGATCATAGGCCACTTTGAGGAGCCAACATATTTTTATGAAGATCAATACAATAAATTTGTGGATGCCTTCATTAGCTTCAAAACTTACTTATATACTAAGTCTAATCTAAGAAACTACTACTTCCCATGAATATGGGATAAAACAAAATGCTCACTAGATGACTTACAAAGCATATGTGTCCATAGAAACTAATATAATAAAAAAGTAAGGAGAAGGGGTAGAATGGGTTTCTAACATCCCCATACTCTTAGCAAAATCTTTGTCCTCAAAGCTTCAAATGTGGGAATTGGTGCTAAATCTAAAATAGTGGTTCCCATGTTGTATCCTCTAGTTACATTCCATGCCACTAAATTAATACCTCTGTGATGGAGCGAGAGTGAAGTTTGTGTGTGAACCTATCTAGGACTGACTCTGGCTCAAGAAGGATGGATCTTTCATTATCAAGTTTTGGTAAAATAGTCTACACTCTGATGTTTTTGCTAAGAACTTTCTTTAAATAAAAGACATGAAATATTGGGTGAACTCAGGAAGAAGGTGGGAGTTACAACTTATAAGTAACTAACCCAATCTTCTAGAGAACCTTATATGGCCCATAGAACTTGGGAGATAACTTATGACACCCTTTGATTTTTAGGAAAGATTTCTTGTATGGCTGTAGGTGAAGAAAAACCATATCACCTACTTGGAAAGTACACTCAGAATGGTGTTGATCAACCTATTATTTCATTTTATTTTTTGCCATATGAAAATGGTCCCACAAGATGTTGAGGATCTAATCCCCAGTTCAAAAAATCATGTTGACTACTTAAATTGGTGAATTGCTAGGGGTGTACAAAAAGAGCACTGGTGGTGCTTGACCATAGACTACTTCATATAGAGTCATTTTAGTTGAAGTGTGGTAGGAGGTATTGTACCACCATTCGATGAGAGGGAACCACTTTTCTAATTGATGTTGTTGTTTTGAGGTGAAGCAATGAAGGAAAGTTTCCAATAATTTGTTGATAATTTTAGTCTGGCCATCTGTCTATGGATGATACCTAGAACTCATCTTCATTTGGGTGCCAGTGTGTCAAAATAGTTTTGTCCAAAAATATCTAGTGAAGATTGCATGATGATCTGAGACAATGGAAGAAGGAATGCCATGAAGATGGAAAATATGGTCCAAGAAAATTTGTGCGACTGTGGAGATAGTACAGGGATGGCTAAGGGCATAAAAATGACTATAATTGGAGAGGAAATCAACCACAACCAAGATCACTATTTTTATTCTTGATTTATGTATCCCCTTAATGAAATCCATAGAAATATCTATCCAAATCTTTGTAAGGATGGGCAAGGGTTCGAGAAACCTAGGAATGAGTGTAGTTTCACCCTTATTATGTTGGAAGGTATCACATTCAACCACCATCTATTAAATTGCCTTTTCATTCCCTTTCAAAATAAGCTAAATCATACACATTCATAATTTTTGAGAAACCCTAAGTGCCCTATAGATGGATAAGCATGGAGTTTATAAAATACATCCTGCTGAAGATCTATGATGTAAGGAAGCACCAGATGACCCTTATATCACAAAGAAACACCATCCCAAGAATAATGTGGTATAATAGAGGGGTTAGTGGTTAAATATTGAATGATTTTAGATAATGAGGAGTCATTGACATACCCTTACTATACAACATCTAACCAATTTGGAATAGGCATAAAAATAGCTAAAAGGGAAGTTTGGTCTATAAATGTGTGAGATAGAGCATTAACCATAATATCATCCTTACCCTTCTTGTAAATGATCTCATAGTCATAACCCATGAGTTTGATGACCCATTTTTATTATGATGGGGTAGAGACCCATTGTCCCAAGAAATATTTCAGACTTTGGTGACCAATTTTGATGCAAAAATGATTCCCCAATAGATATGTCCACCATTTTTGTACGACATGCAAAATGGCCATAGTTTCCTTCTCATAATTAGAGAGTACTAAATTCTTTCTAAAAAGGGCTTTTTTGGTGAATTAAATGTGGAATCCTTCTTGGAGGAGAATAACACCAATTCTATTTATCTAATAATCATTCTCAATCGTGAAGGTCTTGGAAAAATATGGCATAGCTAAAATAGGGGTAGTACATATAACTTGTTTCAATTCTTCAAATGCACACTCATTAATTTATGTCCATGTTAAAGCATCCTTTTTCAACATAGCTATTAGTGGAGATACAATTTTTTCATAGTTTTTGACAAACTTGTGATATTATCTAGTTAACCCCAAAAAGCCATGGGGGCTCTTGAGTGTTTAAGGATGAGACCAATTTGTCATCAATGCTATTATATTGGGATCCACCTGAACCCCTTAGGCTGAAATAATATGCTTGAGATACTTCACTTCATCTTGGACAAAAACACATTTGGATAGTTTTACACAAAGATGAGGATTAGATAGAAGTTGCAGTGTGGGCTCTAGATGTTGGAGATGTTCATGCCATGTTTTACTATAGATGAGGATATCATCGAAGAAGACCAAAATGAATTTCTTCAGGTAAGGATGGAATATTTTATTCATAAATACCTAGAATGTTGAAGGAGAATTAGTGATGCCAAAGGGCGTGACTAGAATATCATAGTGGTCATCATGCGTGCAAAAAGTCATCTTAGGAATATCATCTTCATGAAGCTAGATCTGGTGATATCCATAATGGAGATCTAATTTAGAAGAAAAAATGAGTGCCATAAAGCTCATCAATAATAGGGATTGGGAACGTATCATTTATTATGATGTGATTAAGTGTAAAAAAGTGAATGCAAAGTCACTATGACCCATTTTTTTAGGATAAGGAGAACTGGGGAAGAATATGGGTTGGTACTAGGGATAATAATGCCTTGCTTCAATAAGTCTTGAATGAGAATTTCAATCTTGATATTTTTCTAAAATGGGTAATGGTAGGACATATTTTTGGGAGGAAAACTTCTAAGAAGGAGCTGAATATAGTGGTCCTCTAGTTGTGAAGGTGTTAATCCCACTAGTTTGGCAAAGACACATGCATACCTATGTAGAACAGTTTGTAGATCAGAAGGGGTAGTGGAGACCATTGATGGTTGCATTTGAATGGAATAGAGCTAGGTAATGATGCCATGTGAATTATTTTTAAGAATATTTTCCATGAAATGTAAACTTATGATGCTGAGAGACCCCAATTGTAAGCCTTTAAAAGTGTGTTTTTCCCATTGGCTCAAAATTGCATCTAAAGTTTAGTAAAATCCCATAAGATGGGTCCAAGTGTGCATAACCATTGGGTTCAAAAAATAACATCACATCCACATAAGGATAAGTTAAACATGTTAAACCATAATTTATAATCTCTAATAGAGATACACACATTATGACACTTCCATTTTTAAGGTAATGTGTCCTCATTGGCAATCATGACTTCAAAGTTGGATCAAGGATAGACAAAATAATTAGCCTGTTTGGTGATTTAAGGTTCAATGAAATATGATTACTACTTGAATCAATGAATATTATAAGAGGGACATTCTTAAAATAACCCCTAACTTGCATGGTTTGTGGGTGGTGACTCCTGCTAAGGCATGGAGAGAGATATTTGATTGGTCCTCTCGAGAAGTAGGTTTCATAATCGATGGAGCTTCTTCTAGATCATCTACTATATCCTGAGCATCTTTCAAAACTTTAGTTTTAGGTGTAGAGTTCACATCTAGTAGGTAGGGATTTTTCTAGGCACATCAATGTCCCCAAGTGAATTTATCATCACAATTATAACATAGTCCTTTTTCTCTATGTGCTCGTATCTCTAATTTAGTCAAATGATTGATAGAAGTAGTTCTAGGGGTTGACATTGTTTGAAATTATTTGGATTTGTATTTATAAATGGAGCAAAATTATATTTGAATCATTATTGAGATGTGATCTTATCCTCTGCTAACTTAGCTGACCTTAGAGCTTCCATCATCATGTTGGGATAGAACATGTTGACCTCAAATCAAATTGCATCCTTTATTCCATTGATAAAGCAACTCCTGAAGAATTCATTAGATAATCCCTCTATGTGATTAGCCAATTTTTCAAATTATGTTTGATATTCTCTCACGGTTCCTATTTGGTAAAGTTTAGTGAGTGTTCCAGTGAAGTCATCAAAAGCACTCGGGCCAAACTATTATAAAATGAGGGTGCAAAAATTGGTTGATATAGGGTCATCATGAGTCTTGGTATACCAATGATATCATTGAAGTGATTTATGTTCCAAGTGAAAGGATATAAGTGGGACCTTATTGGCATCAAAAGTATTTGTAGACTAAAATATTGTTCTACCTAATAGATCCATCTAATCAGATCTATACCATTGAATCAAGGAAAATCAAGCTTTAGCCCATAAAAATTGCTAGAAGAAAAACCTATGTTTGAAAAGGACTCTGGATGTCATATGTTGTTCAATGTGGTATGTTGAAGATTGAGGCTGAGATTTTTTTCATCAAGATCTTTAATGTGGGTCTTAAAGGCAACAATTTCATCCTCCATGTTTTTTACTCTTATTTAGGTTACTACCATGATAATAAAAGAGATTTTTTTTTTAAATGGGTAGGAAAACTAGAGTTAAGACATGTTTAGTAAGGAATTTTTTTAATTTGGGTAAAATCAGAAGGGGTAAAGGTACTTTTGCTATTTTTTTTTGCATATTGGGATTATAAGTGATGAAGGTGAGGGAAATTTGAGAAGTGAAAATGGAAAAACTTGAAATTTTTTCAAAGAAGGACAACGAAGCATAAAAGGGAGATGAACGCTATGGAAAAATTTCAGAGCAAATAGACAAAAATAGAAGTTATGTGAAAATCCAAAAAAATGGAAAATTAAGATTTGTAGAAATTAGGAGTGGAATTAGGATATGGGACCTCAAGGAAGAAAATGTGGAGAATGGAATTTTAAGTATTTGGATAAAGTTTGAGGAGCAATGGGACTATAGATGGAGATATATGGAGTTTTTTTTCTAGTTTTTGGTTTCTATTTTCTATCAAATGTCTGGCTGCAAGTCCTCTAAGAGTCTTATGATACTCTATGAATAGTTTTCTAAAATTAGTTGGATGAAATTTTTTTGGTTTCTAGTTTCTATCAATTATCTGAATGCAAGTCCTCTGAGAGTCTTCTGATACTTTGTTGAGTGATTTTTGATAGTCTATTGGAAATATTTTGAAACTAATAGAAATGGGCCCCAAGTTTTAATGGTTGCCTAAGGTTTTAGATATATCACTCTGGCCATAAATGCCATCTAAGCGAGTACCTCTCTTTAAAAAAAAATTAGACACAAATTTAACCTTAAGTGACAACTTTGAATTTTCGTCATAGGTGAGAACTAATCAATTGGGAAGGGGCCATTGCCCATTTTGTTGATAGGTCTTCTCAATGGGCCAACTATGTTGGAGTTCTTATGGTACTCCTCACAATTAGTTTTAGGGATTTCAACCAAGCACTTCTCACAGTTAGGTGGATAGGTTTTTACCCTAATCTAAAATAGAATATTGAAATATAGAAAAACAATCAAATTAATTATGCAGTAGAATAGAGTTAAGACTTTTTGAGAAAAATACTTAAATGAATTATATAGTAGAACATAGTTTAGACTTTCTAAATTAAAAAAAATGGCCCTGAAAAGTACTCTAATACCATATGAGAGGATCCTCCAAAAAATTAAGGAAAATTCATGAAATAATAGATTTATATAATTAGTAAAAGCATCAAAAGGATTATATTGATCACATGCCACTTCAAAGGGGAACCTCCTTTAACCAAGCTCAATACAATAAATTCATGGATGCCTTCATTGGCCTCAACACTCACTTATATACTAAGTCTAATCTCAACAACAACTACTTCTAATGAATGTGGATAAAAAAAATGCTCATCAGATGACTTACAAAGCATATGCATCCATAAAAAGTAATATACTAACAAAGTAAAGAGAAGGGGTAGCATGGGTTCCTAACAAGTGGATTCCAAAATAATGACCCACACATCTTCCATCCTAAGCTCAACCCAATAGAAATGTGTCACATATATAAATAACATACCAGAGTGAATAGAAAAGATGTGAACAACAACTATGTCAGTTCATTAACATACTCATAAATTTTTACTCAAATGTGAAAGAATGTCAAAAAAAAGATCAAGTGATGAAGATCTAAAAAAATTGAGGAACATAGAAGACAACAAAAAACATGAACAAAGAAGGCATGCAATGATAAACATGAACAAAGAAGGCACAATAATAATAATAACTTAGTGAAAACAAACAAAACACTATTGTGGGTCCAGTTACATACAACATGCATATGTGTATGATTTCATTCCTATATTTTATTGACTAAAATTCCCCTATGTAATGCAACATGGCCAAGAAATTTTAGGCAAGTTCCATCCATTTTGGGGGAGGAGGTATGCGAGAAGGCAGGGATAGAATGTGGTAAGTGGCACATAAGGGGCATTGATTTTCCACATTAATAGAAAAACCCATTGAGATATCAAGAAAAAGGTGTTGGCTTTAGCATTAATGAGCCACACATCTTACAACATGGAACATCATTTCATAGTAATAAGCCATGCATCTTATAATATGACACATCATTTCATAGTAAGAAGCCATGTATTTTACAACATGGCACATAATTTCATGTTAATGACTTGTAAATATTTCAATCCATGGCTTATGTGTCAACATTATAATCTAAAAATAAAATAATGGGTTCATTTGAATATAATTTTTGGTGATTATGATCCTAACTAGTGGTCCCTTTGGTCCCAATGATCGATCAAACCTATAAAATATGGTAAAAGTGACATGTTGCTGAAAAATGTAATGTCCCCAATTTTATATTAAAATGGTTTAATTAATTAATTAAATTATTATGGAAATTAAGTTGACTTCTTCTAGAAGTTTCCTGGAAGGCTTTAAAAGAAGGGGAAGGCAAAGCATTTGGATATATCTTTTGTTGCAAAAATTATTCTGAGTATTGGGAAGCTAGAATCTATGATTCAGCTGAAATCTCTAAGGATGCAAACCTTCAGTAGATTGGAGAAGAGTTGGACAAAAACCCAGCACTTTTCAGAGGTGGATTCGTGACAGAATCCAGATTGTGCATATTGATCAGATCTGGAGCTTCAGAGGCCATTCACTGAGTATATCAGGGGTTCATGCATATGCAGAGGTTTCTAGGTATTTATTCCTTAGTTTTGATTTAAGATTTTTATATTTTTATAGTCAGATCTGGTTTGGTATAGAATTTGTATAGATCAGCACCAGGCCATACTAGCAGGTTCAGAAAAGGGAAGGGCACAGTTCGTAGTTGGGGGCCACAGGGTATTACAGAGGCCGACATCGGTAGTTAAGTGACCGACATCAGCATATAGACCGACATCGGTCGATCAGAGACTGACGCCGGCAGTCAGGCAGTCACAGGCAGTCATAGGCAAGTAGAGATCGCCACCAGATGACTGATGGCGGTAGTGTATCGATCGATGTCGGCATCATCAGTGACCGACGTCGGTGACTGTGTTTTTCTGGACACAGCAGGCCGAGCACGCAGACCCAGGTTTTTATTTCCAGTTTGGTGGTTTGTTCTAATAATTGGGTTTTGAGACCAATCTGTAATAATTTTATGACATCTGGACTATATTATCAATTACATTCAGATTTATATCTTTGTCCATTTGATTGAATGCTGCAAGTAGTTGAAATCAATTTTATTTGCATTCAATCCTAGTTTGGGATCTTTCAGTGGTATCAGAGCCATGCATCTTGCCAGCTTGTAGGGGTAAAAATATTTTATTTCTATGCATCCTGGAAGATTTGATAGAATCCATAGATATTTTACACGTAGTAGAGCTCAATACGAGTGGGAATTGGGTTTAGGACAGGAACCTATCATGGCCGAAGAACAGAGGAATGCCCATAGAAACCAGGATGAGGTAGAAAGAGAGATGATGAGGACCCTCATCACTACCCAACCCAGGATTGTTCAGGATCTCGACCAATTCTAGGATACCATGGAGCATTTAGAGGTGGATACACACAGAGGTAGAAGGAATAGATCAGTTTCAGTAACATGTAGTCAGTCCAGTCAGCATAGTCACCATTCCCATTCTTCAGTGGGGAGCTCCCGTCATTCCTCTAGGCAAAATCATCATCATACACCTACTCTAAATAGACCATTACTACCTCAGTTTGTACCAAGTGGACAACTAGTACAGGTGGAACTACCAGAGATGGGGTTCCAAGAGTCCATTTTGGCAGCCACAACAGAGTGGAGAGCTTTACCCCCAGAGGTTAGGGAGGTTTTTCCTTTGCCCCAGTATTGTGCACAGTGTAGAGACAGCCAGATTTAGGGGAGATCGGGGTAATAGACCACCACAACAACAGCATAATCATGACCTCAATAGAGCTACGGGGAAGATTACATTGGCTTCATATAATGGCTCTAGAGAGACTAGTGCAAGAGCTTGGGTCCACAAGCTGGACATATATCTTTCTTTAAGGCCCATGCCTAAGCGTGAGGCCATTCAGTTTGCGGTGTTGCATTTAGAGGGGATTGCATATGATTAGTGGCACCATGGATTGGTCACCCAGGATCACGCCTTAGTTCACTCCTATGCTGAATTCACTGAGAGACTTATTATACGGTTTGACCATAAGGATACAAAACTTTACTACAGGGAGTTGGCTCATCTTAGACAGAGTGGTCACGCAGAAACTTATATTAATGAGTTTCAGCGTATTGCGGTTATGGTACCTGATATGCCTCAGAGATGGAGTGTGATGTTATTTATTGAGGGATTACAGGATAGACTTAAGGGACTGGTACATGCTTGCCAACCAGCCACTCTTAAGGATGTCATTGATGTGACATTGAGACTGGATACTGTTCCCACTTCTTATCAGGGTGATAAGAAAATAGCCACAGAATCTCAGCCTATACAGAAGGCAAACGCACCACAAATTAAAGAAGGGTCATCCTCTATAAATCCTTGGATGAATCAGGAGACTAGGAATGACTTGAGGAGGAAAAAGTTATGTTTTTCCTGCAAAGATCCATGGGAACTAGGACACCGTTGCATGGGTAAAGGAAAGGTTCATTTGATTGAGGTAACTTCTGAGTGTGGAGATGAGGAGGTTCCTGATACAGACATTGAGGATAATATTGAGCAGGTTTAGACACAGTTGGAGTTAGACACCCTAGAGCCTTTGGCATCAGCCAAAGCAATTATGGCTACCCTCTCCAGTTATCCTAACTTTCATGCCTTTCGGTTGAAGGGTACACTTAAGGGTAAGTGGGTTGTGAGCTTGGTAGATACAGGTGCTACACATAACTTCATTGACCAGAAGTTAGTGGGAAGGCGTGGATTACAGTATGAGAAGTTTGGTGGTTTTGGGGTAAAGGTGGCAGATGGTGTAGTTTTGGGTTGTACCAAATGGATTCCACAGCTTAGCATTCAGATGGGGGATTACACTCTGACAGATGATTTTTATGTGTTTCCTTTAGAGGATTATGATGTGGTCTTGGGCATGCAGTGGTTACAGGGTATTGGGCGCTACATTATTGATCACCGCCGTATGTAGTTAGAATTCCTTTCTGGGGGAAGGAAGATTATCTTGAAGGCATCACAAGATGGAGGACCTAAGGAGGGGTCATCTCACAGGATGGAGTCTCATTTTATAGGTGATGTGGTAAATAATTATATTTGTTGCAGGGCATTTTCCTTTCCAATTATAAGTCAACATCCTGATGGGGATTGTGAGAGTTTGATAATCAGAGTAGCGCAGCGGCCCTTTTCTAAGTCTAAGGTGTGTGATGGTGAATTTGCTAAATACATATTGAGGATTATCACACTCCTCTCTAGGAGAAATAAGGAGAATGTAATCACAGATATTTTCTAGCATGATGTTTCTGATAGAAGAGTTTGCAAGTTTTTAAGAATAATATGGGATCCAGGAAGTTGGTGTTGGGCATTAGGAGTGAATTGCTTGAGGACAAGAAATCTCCAAGAAGGGAGGACTATAATGTCCCCAATTTTCTATTAAAATGGTTTAATTAATTAATTAAATTATTATGGAAATTAAGTTGACTTCTTCTAGAAGTTTCCTGGAAGGCTTTAAAAGAAGGGGAAGGCAAAGCATTTGGATATATCTTTTGTTGCAAAAATTATTTTGAGTACTGGGAAGCTAGAATCTATGATTCAGCTAAAATCTCTAAGGATGCAAACCTTCAGTAGATTGGAGAAGAGTTGGATGAAAACCTAGCACTTTTCAGAGGTGGATTTGTGACGAAATCCAGATTGTGCATATTGATCAGATCTGGAGCTTCAGAGGCCATTCACTGAGTATATCAGGGGTTCATGCATATGCAGAGGTTTCCAGGTATTTATTCCTTAGTTTTGATTTAATATTTTTATATTTTTATAGTCAGATCTAGTTTGGTATAGAATTTATATAGATCAACACCAGGCCGTACTAGCAGGTTCAGAAAAGGGAAGGGCACAGTTCACAGTTGGGGGCCGCAGGGTATTACAGAGGCCAACATCGGCAGTTAAGTGACCGACATCAGCATATAGACTGACATCGGTCGATCAGAGACTGACGCTAGCAGTTAGGCAGTCACAGGTAGTCACAGGCAGGTAGAGATTGCCACCAGATGACCAACGGCGGTAGTGTATCGATCGACGTCGGCATCATCAGCGACCGACGTCGGCGACTGTGTTTTTCTGGACACAGCAGACCGAGCACGTAGACCCAGGTTTTTATTTCTAGTTTGGTGGTTTGTTCTAATAATTGGGTTTTGAGACCAATCTGTAATAATTTTATGACATCTAGACTATATTATCAATTACATTTAGATTTATATCTTTGTCCATTTGATTGAATGCTACAAGTAGTTGAAATCAATTTTATTTGCATTCAATCCTAGTTTGGGATCTTTCAAAAAATTCATCCTACGCCTTCCCAAAATGTAAGTTTTCTCCTAAAACACTTTTTTAAACTAAAAAAATGGTAAACTATCTAAATCCAAAATTTTAGAATGTTAGGTATTATAATATAGAAGATGTGTGACCCCAAAGTTATAACATATAGGCACACACCCTATAGATAAGAGGTGGAGGCATGCATAGACTGAGTATGCAAATTATTAACAGTAAAGCCTAGGTTGTTAAAGGGTCTAAGTATAATAAATCAAGGTATAAACTATGTAATAAATACAACCACTAATTTGTGCAAGAGTTAACCTAATTTGATATTTCTAATAATAGTAATGGATGACATAAATGAATACTTATCTAGAAATTGACTAAGATGGATGACCAAGAGGCTTAAAATTGGGAAAAGAGTTTATTTGACTGTTACAAATAGGGTCAAAGTGTTAGAAAACCTCTTGGATAGTAGTACAAGACTTCAAATAGTAGTGTTGGGGTGATAGTGTCCACTTTTAATGCTAATGTCCCTTTATGTAGGAACTGTGTGATCTTTTGGGTGCACTTTCGACTGAGTTTGATCTACCTATACCTATATGGATGAGCCCTAATTTATTATTTATACACTATTTTGAATTAATTTAGGAGCAAACACTAGACCTCCATGTGTTAGGGTATACAAATGGAATAAGTAGTAAAATTATGATGTTAGCTAGGTAGGATGGACATACTCAACACACTATTATGTTGAGAGTTGCCTATGTACTGATTCTTCAAGGAGGGATCAAGCTCAATGTATTTTCTTACCTAAGTGCTTGGTGAAAGTGCAAGTGAATACTAGAATTGCCATCAAATTGAGTGCTTTGAATGAGGTTTGAGATTAGAAATCTATGTATTATGAGCTTGGGATGGTTGTAAATGACTATATGCAAAAATAGGGTAGAATAGGGATCAATAACCTTGATTATGCATAACTTGTTCTAAGCTTGTTTTTATATTTTACATCTTATTTCCATAAGTGGATAAAGAGATAAATGTATATATACTAATCTAATGCTTGTGTGGGGTTTGAAAAGGTCTAGGTTGAACGTAGGTGTCTTAGGAATTGAAAATATATCCATTGGATTTGAAAAGGGGTAAAGGAAATTAGTGCTAAAAGTGGGATAGTAACGTAGGGCACTAGTGTTCAAAGTATGGATCTAGTGTTGAAGTGGAAAAACTTGGGGCATTAAGGGAATAAATCCTTGGGGGAAGGTCTGGGACTAATTTTGGGATGCTTAGGGATGTGTAATTTTTGCACCAAAGTTGGATAAAGGTCAAAAGAGGTCCTAGGATGGGTCTAGGGATAAACAAGGGTGAGTGGTCTCAAGTGATACTCATTCCACTCAAGTGACATTTTATATGACTACATTCCACCCCACACTTTATTCTATAAATGAAACATAATGAAATGACTAGGATAAAGGAAAAAGAAGTGTACCTAGACTTACCTAAGAGGAAAATACCTTGAATTTGGGTTTGAGTATGCAAAACATGCCCCATTATGGATCAAGCATATGAAAAATAGCTGAATTAGTCCTTACTTAAGGAGTATCAAAAGCAAAGACAAAGCTAAGTAAAGAGATAAGAGAGAGGAAATGAATTAAAATACCTCACTAAGTGCGTAAACCAATGCAAAAAAATTGATGACATCTTATGTGTGTATGTAAATAGTGATCAAATGGTGAATAACTTAGATTAATATGATGGGCTTGCTCAATACTCATGTGTGGGTGGCTTAAGAACTCAATCTAGTTTTCACTCCACCATTCACCACCCCTATTCAGTGGATCAAAATCTACGATTAACTTGAATTAGACTGATGGCTTATCCAACCCTCTTGCATAGGTGGCTCAAGAACTCAAGTAGACTATGACTCCATCATTGCCTACCCATTTGTAGTAGATGCATCTGTGACAAACTATATGATGTCATGAAAATTTATAAGATGGATTTAGGCCAATCAAAAACTCTAAAATGTAAAAACGCTCAAGTGCCACTTGAGAACTTGGGAATGTAGATCAAGGGCTATGAAGAAATGCCAACCATTGCAAATAAAATAAGGTATCAATCTAGTGTATAACTAGAACATATGGTGTCTAGTTTATATGACATAAATAATGACATGGAACTTTCCATTCTATCTAATCAATTGGTGTATAAGTGAGCATACATAAACCATGTGCCAAACACATGCCCCCAAGCTAATATCTATGCATATGGATTCTGGAATAAGTTATAACAATTTGTATCTCAACATATCTAAAACTAAAATGGGATGCCCCCAATCAAACCATATCTTAAACTACAATGGGATTCCCCTAATCTGAGTAAATATGTTATGATTCTATGCAAAACTAAGCATAATTGATAATCTATGACTAAAAATATGAAAACCTAGACTATAACTATTGTGCCTTTCTGGGAATTTCAAATTTTTCTATTTCTAGGGATACTGGATAGTAGTGCATTTCTTTGGACAGTAGTGTTGGGGCACTAATGTCCATTTTTAGCACTAGTGTCCTCTGTGTGTTTTCTCTGCCAAACTGAACCTAATATCTATTTGACTAATTTTACCTATGTTTTCTTGATTTTGAGCTTTGTAATTATGTGTTTTCATGATGAAAAATTTACTATGAGTGCACTCAAGTGGCCTATTCTCTATGGCAAACCCCTATAAATGCCCCCTCTTTTGAGGCAAATTGTTGTACCTATGCAATAACTTTCCTCAAAATAAAATCTCTAAATTATGTGTGTTAGACTGAGCATATATGATACTTGCATAATAAATCAATATAATATGTATACATGACATTGGAATGTAATATAATCTAAGCATAATTTGGTAATGTATGATGTATGTTAAATCTAGCATTAACAAGGTTTTCAAGATATATATAACAATGTAAGCATGTGTATGAGATGCATAATCTAAGGAATAATCTATGTAAACTACCTAGGGGGTGGGGCATGATGCCCATCAAGGCACCCAAAGAAGAAGGGGAGATGCATGAGGGAATTCATGGCATATAAACTGGGTGTGCAAGTAACCTTTAAGAGGCAAGTGTCATAGCCATGATACATATAAACACATGAGGCACACAAAGTAGCCTAAGGGGCCACAATACAAGGGCCATGGGAAATTTCACTAAATATGAGAAAATAATACATATAAGGATATGGTAAAATGTATACATAAGCAAACAACAAGTAAGCTTAGAGCCACATGGGAGGACATGTTCAAATGTCTATATACACAATCAAGAAGGCACACGCAAGGACAATGTCAGGGAACCATAGAACAATAAACATGCTCAGATCCCACTATGTCAGGATCTTGCTCTACCAATTAGAGAACATATGATTACTTCTCATATTAGCAACTAAACACCGAATTTAACCAGAATCAATAAGTAACTAGAAATATGAAACAACACAGGAATTGAGAGACAATACACAATTGTATTAATAATCACTCAGAAGAATATATAATAAGGAAGATGCCACTTCTTCCTCCACCTAAAAGGTTCACCACTCCTCAAGACCTTCTTCCCTCTCTCTCTTGGTCACAACAATCAACTCCAATACAGAATTGATGTTCACCTCTCCAACCAGTTAGTAACACGCTGCCAATTCACCAAGTACACAACCGTACTCCAAGTAGATCTTCGGCTCTCTACTGCTACCTGCAAATAACTAGACCTTACTCACCATTGTAGATCTCCTATAGAAAGTCACTCCCACATGCTGACCAAGATCATACACACACGAAGAACCCTTCTAATTCTCCAAACCAGTACCCACCTTGGTACTGCAGCACTAGGAGGAATGCACCATTGCTCTCTTCTCTCTGAAGGAGCTTATTACTCTCTTACTCACTAGCTACAAGTTTACACTATAGCCTATGAGTCCATATATAGATATCATGCATACAATAATTAGACTAACCTAATTACAATAATTAGACACGTAACTCAAGACCAAAAATATCATTTGCATGTAAACACTTGGTTTAACGAACTAACTGTCCGTGGAACAAGCAATTTTGGAACTGCCACAGGTGACCGACGTCGGTCCCTATCTACCTAGAGGTGACCGACATCGGCCAACATACTGCCGATGTCAGTTGCCTTCCTGTCCACCCTACCGTCATCAGTTTCCCTATGTACTGCACCCTGTCGATGCCGGTCTCCCTGGAACTCAGCAACCTCCTCCTTGTTTTCACCAGTTGAAGCTTTTAGCTCCACATCTTAACAATCTCCCACTTGGAGATAAACAGCTGCAACTATACATGTACCTGTACTCTATCTAATTGTACCCTAGCTTGTATCCCTCTTCAAGATCAATCCTGAAGACTAACCACCACACCCTGTGATGCTCTAACCTTTGTGCCTTTGTCATCTAAGTAACCTACCGAATCTGCATCTACAAACCTATGTAGAAAATAACCTGACCCTGCATAGCATGTCAACCTGCCGCTGATCCCTATAAGAATCCACTGAACTTCCCTTCAGTACCTCTTCCTCGAATTGGCTCCATACTTTCTGACAACTCCCACTGCTTGGGAAAACTCAGGTCTACACTAGACCTCATGTGATTTTGAACCATGTTTCAAGCTAAGCTTAAACTGTCCAGTGCTTGGTGTACTTTCTAATTCTGCATCCTGCATCATGAACCCTGCCAACACCGTCTTCACATCAGCTCCCACTAGAGATAAAATCTCCATGTCTCTTATGCCAAAGAATTTTACTGCTCTAAATTCTTCATGACACACCTCTAAACTAACCTTACCCTTAGCTCAGCAAATCCCTGTATGTACAAAACCTGCTAGCAAATTACCCACATACAATAACTGGATAATGTTGTGACTCATCATCCACTTGGTAAGACAAAACCACAATAGTTACACTGACATTTACTGAAGCCATGCTTAGTCATCCACCTGTCAAACCTGTACCACTGTCCTACAGCTTCCTCAAGACCATATGCCTTGGCCTTTCGTCTCATGTATTTGTCCACTCTCTTCTTTAACTTCAGAATCCATTCTGTCTCTCAGTGCTTACTTCCAGCTGACAACTTTACCAACAAACACATGTTTGGTTCTTTTCCAAGGACTCACACTCCTCATCCATGCCAAGCTCCCACTGTATCTGGACTCTACCTGCATTGCCTCTTCGCATCTTCCTGGTTCTTGACCATCAAAAAAAATATAAAGAAGGTGAATATTGAATATGAGGTTCACTTGCCCTTTATGAGCATTTGAGACTTGTTGTCCGCCCACTATCTATACCAGTGACCGATCTCGGCCATCTCCTAGTCTATTTCTGACCGATGTCAGCTCTTTGTACTGGCCCTAACTACCAACATTGTTTTCCTGGCCGACGCTAGTGTCCTTTCTGCCAATGTCAGTTTATTCATGACCGACATCAGTCTTCCTATTACCGATGTCAGTTGCTGTCTGACTGATGTCGGTACCTATGTTCATCTGTGAGTGATAAATTTTTACCCGCGAGCTCTTCATGGATCAAAATCCTAATCAAATCAACCCTGATCTGCTCAGAAGTATCTAGCCTCATCCACTGGTTTCTATCCACCATCTCCTGCAAGAACACCAAGGCTTTCTAGTTCTTAAGCTTGTCAAATATATCTATCTTCCGCTTAAGAACATGCATCTCCTTCCTGCTCATGTGACCAAGCCTACGAAGCCACGTCTCTGCAACAAAAGAAGAATCAGTAATATAAAAAAGTAAATAAAGAGTACCTATTTTCTTACCACCAGCTAATTCAAGTGCATCCACTGTGAGAGTTCTTATACATCTCTCATCACCCAACTCTTCTAAATAAATTAGCCATATCTCCAAACCTGGGACCTGCATGACCTCCTTCAACACCCATGTGTTGGCTGCCTGCAATTTCAGCTTCACTTCCCCTTTGCCAATTCTTTGGCAAGGCTCACCAGCTCCTCTATCTGGGGCTGCATGGAAAGAGGCAACCAAATCTTTTATCCAAGATTTGACTTTATCCAAGAAACCTCCCAGAGCATCCTATGCCACATCACCTGCAACATCTGCTTCTTCAGTGCCTTCTTGCTGATCTTCCACAAACCAACAATTTCTTTTTACCTGCTCTTTCTTTCCATTGGACCATAAGTGACCATCTGTGCTTTTCAATTCCTCCATCCTTATCTTACTTTGATCTGCCATTTCTATACTCCCACTCAACCTAAAACCCTTGTGAGTGACCTGTAATCAAAAACACTACTAGATATGAAACCACCTGTTAGTCAACCCAACCAAAAGCTCTGATACCACTTGTCAGGGAACCATAGAACAATAAACATGCTCAGATCCCACTATGTTAGGATCTTGCTCTACCAATTAGAGCACATATGATTACTTCTCATATTAGCAACTAAACACGAAATTTAACCAGAATCAATAAGTAACTAGAAATATGAAACAACACAGGAATTGAGAGACAATACACAATTGTATTAATAATCACTCAGAAGAATATACAATAAGGAAGATGCCACTTCTTCCTCCACCTCAAAGTTTTGCCACTCCTCAAGACCTTCTTCCCTCTCTCTCTTGGTCACAACAATCAACTCCAATATAGAATTGATGTTCACCTCTCCAACCAGTCAGTAACACATTGCCAGTTCACCAAGTACACAACCGTACTCCAAGTAGATCTCCTGCTCTCTGCTGCTACCTGCAAATAACTAGACCTTACTCACCATTGTAGATCTCCTATAGAAAGTCATGCCCACATGTTGACCAAGATCATACACATAGGAATAACCCTTCTGATTCTCCAAACTAGTACCCACCTTGGTACTGCGGCACTAGGAGGAACGCACCATTGCTCTCTTCTCTCTGAAGGAGCTTATTGCTCTCTTACTCACTAGCTACAAGTTTACACTATAGCCTATGAGTCCATATATATATCTCATGCATAAAATAATTAGACTAACCTAATTACAATAATTAGACATGCAACTCAAGACCAAAAATAGCCTTTGCATGCAAACACTCGGTTCAACGAACTAACTGTCCGTGGAACAAGCAGTTCTGGAACTGCCACAGGCGACCGACATCGGTCCCTATCTACCTAGAGGTGACCGATGTCGGCTGACATACTGCCAATGTTGGTTGCCTTCTTGTCCACCCTACCGTCATGAGTTTCCCTATGCAATGCACCCTGCCAACGCCGGTCTCCCTGGAACTCAGCAACCTCCTCCCTGTTTGCACCAGTTGAAGCTTTTAGCTCCACATCTTAATAGACAAGGGCACATGTCGAAAGCATACATATAATGAAAATAAGTGTCATATGTCTATAAAGTGATGGCATATTCAAATGCCCTAAAATAAAAGAAGCATAGAGACACAATTAAGTCTAAACTAGGAAAGCTCGAAATGAAAGTATGCATAAACATGTTGTACAAATCTTTGTAAAAGCAAATATGTACATTAATTGAGTCTATAGTAATAATAGTCAGCAAAAAATATGTGTAGTGTAGGATGATTTTATTAAGATATAAAAAATTCTAAATCTTTGATGTTGAGTATAGAATGATATAACTGAGTAAATTGAAATCAATGTATAGGATGCCTGCAATGGGCAAATGTATCAATGTGTAATCTATGTATCTATGTATATACCCCTAATGGGTAGATAATAGTAACTCTAGATTTTTTTGATGGACCTAAGTCCTTTAAGAATATATGAATGCTCAAAAGGAGCAAGTGAAAAATGTATGTATGATAAAAATTGACTATACTAGCATAGATAACATATATAATACATGGAAAATATAAGGAATGTAAACACTGAAATGCACACAATATAAAATTTGTATTTTCCAAGTAATTTTTGAATTTTTTTGTGTTTTTGAACATATTATATTATTTTTGTTCTTTCTAAGTATAAAATCTATATACAAGCAATATGAAAATGAAACTATGTACAAGTAAGGAGAGATACTACTAACAAATGATCTTGTGAGAGACCCACCCGCAATAAATCCTACACCAAAAAGAGGAATGGTGACCTATCATGAAGTATGATAGATGTGTTGTGATTGAATTGAGATACAATATGAATCTAATTTTTGTTCATTATCAGTATCTTATTAATCATAATAACATGTATAATTTCACTCATCATTATCATCTTGATTTTGAACCAATGGAATGTTACTGTTGAATTTTGTTGTATCTGGATGAGCATAGGGAATTGCCTCATACTATGGAATTGACCTTTCTAAATTATGATTTACAATATTTTTTATGACTATGCCTTTGAAAATGTGCCTATTGCAATCATATGGTACTTTGGAGACTCTTTTGTTAGAAAGCCTCTTTTTAGAATGTTTATTGTCTTAGCATGATTCTGAATGTGCAACTTAAGTTCTCGATCTTTATGTAGCATTACCTACGTATCTAGATATTTTGCCTTAATAAAGTGTATTTATGACTGATTTAACTTAGTATGTTGCATAAATCCCAAACCTTGTTGACCAACACTATCAACTGTTTGAATATGACAAGTGATGCCTTGGGCATTTTTGCCCAACCCTTGACCTTGATAATCAAATTGTTGTAGATATTTTTGACAAACCCATGCTAATTTGATAGTTGAGCCTCATTTTAGAAATGTAGATTTACATATTTTACTTTTTTTACTTGTGCTTTTTATATTGTTTCTTTTTTTTATTTTGCTTTATGAACCTTTTATTGTTTTGAGTTATGCTTTGATAACCACTTTTGTAATTTTTTTGAATGTGACCCATTTTGAATTTGGACATGTGCCATTGTATGCTGTTTGGATGATGTGTCACTTTTGGATTCATATCTATCAAGTACCTATTTTATTTTCATTTTCAATGCTAAACATGAATCAGTGTGGTACCTATGCATTCTATGATATGCAAAATAATACCTAGATCTCTTCACTAGATGTAGTGGTAGGTTGATCAACTTATCTTTAATAATTTTACCTTAAAATCTCACTTAAAATTTTATTTGATCATTGATTACTTTTCAAATCACTATTTTGTAGGTGCACTTTGTTGTGATTTATTGTTTTGATATGTAACATTGCTTGCCATAAATTGACTAGGTGAAGATGCATATACATGATTGACACTAGCGTTCCTTATAGGCTCTTGTCTTGTAATATGATTCTCCATTATTGTAATCTTTCCATGTAATAACTAATTTTCATTTTTCAATTCTAAAAATAATGTACTCATATTGATTATTTCATCCCTTAGAGTCTCACAAGTGCAAACCCTAGTTGTTTTTTATTGAACATGTAGACACACACCTTGTAGATAAAAGGTGGAGGCATGGATAAGATGAGTATGGGCATTAATAAACTTGTTTGTATAATTTTCACCTTATTTCCATCTAGTGGATAAATGGCTAAATGTCATGTATATATATTGATCTGGTGCTTGTGTGGGGAATTAAATAGGTCTAGGTCAACCCTAGGTGTCTTAAGAATTGAAAAGATATCCATTGGGGTTGAAAATAGGCAAAGGACATTAGTGTTGAAAGTGGGACACTAGTATGGGGTGCTAGTGTCCAAGTGGTAGAATCTAGGTCACTAGGGGCCTATATTCTTGGGAGAAGGTTTATGACTAATTTTAGGATGTCTAGGGATGTGTAATGTCTATATGAAATCTAGAAAAGGGTCAAAAGTTGTCCTAAGATGGGTCTATGGCAAAGTTATGGATGATTGGTCTCAAGTGACACTCATTACACTCAAGTGACATTTTATATGGCTAAATTTGCCTCCCTTTATTCTAGAAATGTAGCAAATAAAAAATGACTATGATAAAGGAAAAAATAAGCATACCAAGACTTACCTAAGAGGTTAAGCCTTTGAATATAGGTCTGAGAATGTGAAGCATGCTCCATTGTGTATCTTAAAAATGAAACATGGATGAATTAGTATTTACTTAATGAGTATCCAAAGCAAAGATAAAAATAAGTAAAGAGATAAGAGAGATAGAGGAAATGAATGATACACCTCACTGGGTACATGAACCAATGCAAAAATTTGGTGACATCTCATGCGTGTGTATAATTAGTGATAAAATCGGTGAATAGTTTTGGATGAGCTGATGGATTGATCAATCCTAATGTGTGGGTGGATCAATAACTCAAGTAGGACATGAATCCATCATTTCATACCCATGTGTAGTAGATGCATCTTTTACTAAAACTATATGATGTAACTAAAACTATGTAGGATGGATATGAGGCCATTTAAAAACTTTTAAATGAAAAGTGGGTAAGGGGCATTTCAGGCACTCAATAATGTAGTTTAGGGACTATGAAAAATTCCAATAGCTATAGATGGAATAAGGCATCAATTTAGTGCATAAATAGAACATACGGCATTTGGTTTATATGACATATAAAATGGAATGGATTTTTCCATTCATCTGATCAACTGGTGCATAAGTGAGCATACAAAAGCAATGTGCCATGCACATGCCCCAAATATAATATATATGCATATGGATTCTATATTGAGTTGTATCAATATGTTTTTATGTATATCTAAAACTAAAATGGGAGTGATCATACCACACATGATGCCCCCAATCTGAGTAAATCTTGTATGATTCTATGCAAAACTAAGCATAACTGATAATGTATGATTGAAACTATGTAAACTTAAACTATAAATATTGTGACTTTCTGTAAATTCTAAAATTTTCTATTTCTAGGGATATGAGATAATAACATGGTTATTTTCATAGTAGTATTGGGATGCTAGTGTCCTATGTGTTTTTCTCTACCAAACTAAACCTGATATCTGTCTAACTAATTTTCATGGTGTTTCCTTAATTATAAACTCTATGTCTACATTTTAAATTTTGTACTTTGAGTGTATTTATATGATCAATATTGAGATATAAAAAATTCTAAATATATGATATGGAGTATGAATGATATAACTTGGTAAATTAGAAGATGTTTATAGGATGCCCAATGGGTGAACGTATCAATGTTGAATCAATGTATCTATGTATTTGCCCTCGGTGGGTAGATAATATAAAATCTATAACAATGTGCTAGACCTAAGTATTGTAAGAATATGCAAGCACTAGACAAGAATAAGTGAAGCACATATGTATGATAAATATGAATATAATAAGATGGCTAGCAAATATAATACCTATAAAGTGTAAAGAATGTAAACATGGATATGCAAATAATCTAAAATTTGTATTTTTTGAGCAATATTGGAATGTTTTTTTATTTTGAGCATGTTTTATTTTTTTCGTGTTTTTAGAAGTATAAGCTATATACAAGAAATCATGAAAATGAAACTATATACAAGGAGCAAGGTAAGAGGAAAGATACTACTAATAGATGAGTCTCATAAGAGACTCACAATCAATGTGGCCTATATCAAATAAAGGGATAATGATCATTCATTTTGTGTAATGAGGTATTTGGGATCCAAGAATCAGATGTACTAAGTGATATGTAGTTAAATTTACCTATGGAGCAGGGCTATGAATCTATGAAGACAACTGAACTGGCTTGTGAACTATGGTGCATTTTCAAACCATTTGGTAGAATAAGTTGTAACTAGTGGTGATGCTCTCTATTGTATCACTGATATATGTGGTGGAGAGAAAGGTTATCTAAAATAAAAAACATGTCTCTAACATAGGGGTATCTTCAATAAAGGTCTTTGTAGGAGAGAATGCATACATGGTACCACTATAAGAGTAGACCTCACCTACACTGGTGGCTCAATTGATATCTAATATGTAGTAATAGAATTTATGTGTGGAATTATAATTGGTGATTGATGTCTAAATGACTATGGAATAAGTAAAGGATACTCATATGGAATTCCTTTAATTATAACCCCTTGATTAACATGTATATATTTAAGACATTTATATATGGTGGATTGAATGGCTTGGATTTGATATATCCAAGGCCTACCTAATAACATATCAAATGTGCTTGTACTAGGTACAACTATGAATTTGGTAACCACATGTATGGGCCTAACCTATAATGGAAGTACAATATCTCTAATAGAACTCTGAACATGGTCACTAAAGTCACAAAAAACTATATCTATCTGAGAAATATCCTATTCTAAATAAACCTAGTTATGTATAAGTGTGATAGTAAACATGTTGACACTTGAACCATTATCAACCATGACACTCTTAATATATTCATGATCAATATAAACTTGTATAAGGAGTGTATATAAATCTACGTCATTGTCAACTATCTCTTGATCTTAAAAAGTGATAAGAGGTATATTTATAACTGTAGTATGATACACTCTAATGATATTATGTATAGGTTGTGTGTCCATTGCATGAGTATCATAAGATGTTGGTGGTGGATGTGCCTGATATGTATAATGAACACCTAAATTTTATGTTGTTTCATTAGTTTTATGCTTCAAAAATGAACCTAAAAACATTTTTAATGTTTTTGATTCTATTGGTTGTACTATAGGTGCCTTTGTAAGAGTGTCAATATAAATAATGATTATCTTCTATCAAATCTTGTATCTTATGTCACAGAATAATGTATATGCTTATAGTATGTCCGAGTACCTTGTGATAACATAAAATTCATTATAATCATAGTTATTTGGAAGAGGCCTAGGCATATCAACATATTTGATTGGAGGGAGAGATATGACATTTCATTCCAAGAGTTACTATAGAACCCGTGATGGTGATTGAGGAAGTATCATAAAAGGTATCCTTGGAGGAGTTGATAAAACAATACAAGGAGGTGGCTGTAAAGTTGCATTAACTATTATTTTTGAATCATTATTTTTTCATTAGGTTTCACCTTGTATGGGGGCTTATTGAAACTCTCAGTAGTTGAATTTGATCCAGTTGTGTACTTTAATTTGCACATGGAGATAAGCTTGACTTCCCATTCTTCCACTGCATGAAAAATATTTGTGAATGATGTAAACTTATTCAATAGGATAGCTTCATGCAATGTCAATAACAAACTTTGCTTGAACATGTCTAGAGTTCTATATCAACCATGGGGCTAGTCATGTTTGAAAATATAGTTTTATATCACAAGATATATTCAACTATTGGCTCATTGGATTTTTTTTAAGTTGTGCCACTTGAGCATAGGAAACCTTATTGCTGATGTTGATTGAAAAGTGTGCCAAAAACATATTTGATAGTGGATTGAATGCTATGATAGACTTATTAGGAAGATTATAGAACCATTATAATGATAATTCCTGTAAACTGTGAGGGACCAACTTAGTAAGGAGCCAATCATTGGATATATAAACCAAACATGTTGCATGGAAATCGCATATATGATTATCTAGGTCACCCTTACCATCATAAAAAGTAAGCTTAGGTTCTACAAATATGGATGGTAAAAGAGTTTTCACTATATGTTATGCCAAAGGTGTATGTAAAACAACATGAGAATCCAAGGCATGTGATGGCCTAGTAGCACACTGCTCAAGATGTAGCACCTTAGCATGTAAAGAGTGTATCTCATGCATAAGGGATTTTACTTATAGAGGGGAGGAACTAGCCATAGGATGTGTTAACACTATTGATAATTGCTGACTTTGAACAAGTTGTTGTAGGATCTAAGTTGCACTCAAAGTAGGTGTAACAATGTTAGAATTTTGGGGGGGGGGGGAGGGGGGGTAGAAGATTAACCATTATTAGATTTTTTTAATTTCCATTTAGGATTTTAGAATCTATGCATGATCATGGGGATGTTTTTAAAGTCTATCTCTAAAAATATATAAAATTTCATCCTTATTAACTATGATATTATTATTAAGTGGGGTGAGTGTATCTCGAGTCCAATCTTATATATCATTATGATCTTTAATGTATTGCTCATGTTTGGATTTAGTATCATTGAAGTCCACATAATTAGGATTTAAAGGACCTTCTATATTTATAATTGGTACCTTGTCCATGTTATAAGCTTGGCCTAAAGGAATTTGAGTATGCTCAATAGTATTACCACTAAGCCTAACACTTCTTAAATGAAGAGATAAGACTTTTTTAGGTGGCATATAGCAAATAAAATGAAATAATGTTGCTAAAATAGAAGATATGATATCTAAAAATCCTAACACAACCAAAGAAAATAAAAAATAAGGGTACAAACCCTAGTAACATCTAGGGCTAGGGTGTGGGTAGTATTTGAAGTAAGTTAGGTTCACCAAATGTTTTAACTTTTTAGGGATTAAAGAATGTAAACCCTAGGTTGTTCAAGGGTCTAAGTACAATAAATTAAGGTATAAAATATGCAATAAATACAACCAATTATTTGTGAAAGAGTTTACCTAATCTAATATTTCTAATAATGGCAATGAATACCACAAATGAATACTTAGTTGAAAACTAACTAAGACATATGGCTTGGAGGCTGAAAATTAACACGTGAGCTGATATGAATGTCAAAAATAGGTTTTAGGTGTTATAAAACCTCTTTGATAATAGATTAAGACTTCAGACAATAGTGTTGGGGTGCTAGTGTCCACTTTTAGTGTCAATGTCCTCTTGTGTAGGAACTGTGTGATCTTTTATGTGCACCTTTGGTTGAGTTTGATCTGCCTATACCTATGTGGAGGAGCCCTGATTCATTGTCTATGTAATATGCTGAAATTATTTAGGAGTAAACCCTAGACCTATGTTTTTAGTGTATTTGAATGGTATACGTAGCAAAAGTGTGTTTTTAGTTGGATAGGCTGGACATCCCCAACACCCCACTATGTTCATATTTGCCTACATACCAATACTCTATGGATGGATCAAGCCTGACATAGTTATTTTGCCTAAGTGCTTGGTGAAAGTGTAATTCAAAGCTAGTATGAGTTTCAACTTGAGTGCTTTGAATGAGGCTTGAGATTGGGAGTCTATGTATTCTGAGCTTGAGATGGATGTCGCTAATTGTATGTAGAAATAGGGTAGAATAGGGATCAATAACCTCAATTTTTCACAATGTGTTCTAAGTTTGTTTGTTTTGTATCACATTTCCATCTAGTGGATAAATGGATAAAATTCCTGTATATATACTAATATAGTGCTTTTGTGGGGTTTGAAATAGGTCTAGGCTAACCCTGCGTGTCTTAGGAATTAAAAATATATCTGTTGGGGTTAAAAAATATCAAAATACATTAACATTGAAAGTGGGACACTAGTGTAGGGTATTAGTGTCCAAATTATGGCACTAGTGTCCAGGTGGCATAATCTAGGGTGTTAGGGTCTTGGATCCCTAGGGGAAGGTCTAGGACTAATTTTGGTATGTCTAGGGATGTGTAAGGTCCGTAAGAAAGCTACATAAGGTTCAAAAGAGATCTTGGGATGGGTCTAGGTCTAAGTTAGGGATGAGTAGTCTTAAGTGACACTCATTACACTCAAGTGATATTTTATATGACTAAAAGGTCCCAACTACTAGTCTCCTTCCCCTATCTCAAGTATTGGTACCTACTTAATTATTGGTACCTCTCTTTTATATTAAATGCAAGGTGAAATTTTAAAAAAAAGTTATAAAGTTTAAATGATTATAATAAATATGTATCTCTAATGTTTCTTTATTATATTATGAATTATACTAGTCTTTAAAGGAAATGTTGACTAAATATCCATCATTGAAATTATTCATGATAGGTAGAGTCATTCATCAAATTTAGTCCTGCTTTTATAATTAATTGGTTAAGTTGACATGTGTTTTATAATTGCAGTCATGGGGAGTGCTGGATTGCAATGTCAGCGAGTTGTTATTCATTAATGGTCACCTTAATTTGACATCCACTTAACTATCAAAATATAATTTCAATCTTAAATTTGATGTTCATTTGAACATCATATTGGAGTTTTTACTTTTTATTAGAAGTCAATCAAAAAATTTAAATATCTTAGATATTAAGTGCAACCTATTATATATTTTCTTAGAAATAATTTATCAAGCTCAATAAAATAGTCTAGTTAAATAGAGACTATTTATTACTAGTCAACATATTTTTTTAAAGAAAATAATAACCATTAATTAATATAGTATGTGACAAATCCAAGATTAGCATCTCAAAATTCCTATCTCTAAAGAAATTTGGATACACGTATTTAAGATATTTTTCAAATTTGCAATTTTAATATTTTTTTGGGATACATGTATTTAATATATTTTTACTAATTTTTCTCTTTTAAAAGTAGATCAAAAAGGCATTATTATATGTACAAAAATTAGAAACAATACATATTCATGTTGTGAAGGGCTTAAGTTCGAGGTAGTCATAAAGATTAAGGTCAATTTATTTATAATCGTGTCTTCACGTGGGTATAAAATTTAGAATAATTAAAGTAAATACTATGTTTGTCACATGGTGTAAGAATAACCAGTTCATGTTTTTATTCTTCATTTACCACAATATTTGGGTTTTTATCCCATATTCAGCATGGAATGTTTGATTCTATACCATCCTCTTTTTATTAGATCCAATTGTAGCGTAACATATTTAAGTGACAATAACATATGCTTGTTGAGATACAAATCAATGGTTCTGAGTGGTTAATGTAGGGAAATACATTCATCTAGTTAAATGGTATAACCTTAAATGATTTCAAGTTTAGTTTCTTAAATTAATTAAAGGTAGAATAGGGACCACTAACTCTTAAGAAATGAGAAATGATTCATGTATAGCTTCCACACAAGTCTATAAACTCATCACTTAGGCTTTGGATCTCCCCTGCACATGACAATTCTTGGATTATGTGCAAGTTCTTTCTACCTCACCAAATTATTGTATTTACTTACTTCTTGTCATGTAAAAGTCTAGCATTGTTAAACCTATTTTGAACTCTTTGATTGAGAAAAAATCTCAACTAAAAAATAGGCACATCGTTCAATTTATCTTGCATTATTATAATTTTTCATAGGTATTGCACACATGCAAACATGAACACACTTAGAATCCAAGTGTTAAGCTCATCTTGTCACATGGCATGCCAACTACCCTTCTCCAAGTCTGTGACATGTTAGGCTATTTTTTAGTGGAATTATATTTCTCTAATTCCAACTATGTTACTCAAACAAAAGCTTAACCACCACTATTTTATAAACATTGTAAATTGTAACCAATTTTTGTAATGATTATGTATATAATGAAATAATTCATCCCAAGGGCATAGAGATGAGAGAACACACATACTAGAGAGGAATTTGTTATCATGATTTTGGTATCTATCATTCAAACATATATGTAACTTTGTATGCTTTCATTCAGTCTAGACAAATCAATAAGGATATTTATCCCTTTTGATCATAGGAACTAGCTTTGTTAGTCTTACTACATTTTTTACATATATGTACTTACCCTAATATACATATTGAATATAAGTTACATTTATTCATATCAAAATTATGCATACAATTGTGTAATTGGATTTTTTTGGGTTTAGATGACCTTTTATGCACTCTTATAATATGTAACTTATAGTGAAGCATATCATTTTCCACCACATGTGATGGTTGATTCATTATCTGATGGTGTGGGTTAGTATAGTTTACTAATTAACTAGGGCTCATGGTGTGGATCAATATGGTTTATTGGTTTGTTGATGGATACTTAGATTTTTTTAAGGTTAATAGTCAAAATTACATTACTCATCGAAAGAGTTGTAGTCTGAATAGTGAGAATAATGGTTGTTTATATCTATCCACCAAGGTACAAATCCCTCTAGATACTTGATATGGAGAGTTAAGTGGTTAAGGTTAGGATCATGTTTTAGGTGATTTTTATGGTGTGTATGCCTCTTACTCATGGATGCTTATCCAAAGGAATTTAATTTAATTTAGATGAATGCTTACTTAACATTGTAAATCTACTATATATTTATCTCTAAAATATGAGTAGAGACACTGACATTCTATGTAATTCAGCGATTCTATATAATACCTTCAAGGATATTAAAAAAATCACATTACTCTCAATTTCAAGATTTTGTTATCTTTTAACTTTAATTTTTAGATGATAATATGCATTTTTATTTTAAAAATTTCAAACTATTGCTAACAATTTCTAATAATTTGATGTTATTTATTGAGCTAACGATTAAAATTATCCACACTCCACATACCACTTGTATTTTATATCCATATTCAATATTATGTAACCTAATAAATTTGTAAGAGATAATCATTATGATGAGAATATGCATGGCTTTAGTTCAAAGTAGAGAACTTGGATGGGCATTAATGTTGGAGGATAGTACATCCCATGCTATAAGTAATGAAATGATGGATGGGGATTTATATTTTTTTGGAATAGACTCCTACATGGGGACTAAATTGTTGGAGGTTTATCAATGATGTCTCCAAGGTGACCAAGGATGTTAATGAGGTGTCATGTGTGCTACAATTATAATGATAAAGTGCGATTCAATATGCTTCAGTGTTCTTGTATGGTTCTTTAGTGGTTGAATTAGTGAGTAAATTAATGGTATGGACATGTTACAAAGACCCTATGGGATGTTATGAGTTCTTATAGTGCTTATGGAAGTGAACAAAATTCATCAGAATAGTCATATGAGTGTCTAGGTTTAAGTAGTCATCTTGACATATAAGGTTGAGTGAATAGATTTATGATGTCATATTTCACATGTGTGAGGGTTTAAAAAACATCTTGATACATGGATGGATTTCCATATGAGAGGAGATCATGTGGTTCAAATTTCAAGTTTGGACATGGCGCACAAATTTTTTTATTAAGGTGCAAAGTTGGCCTCTTAGATAAAGTTCACTAAGTTTCTATACTTAGCTAAATTTATAAGAGGAGATATAATGGTGAGAATTTAATTGGGATGGAAAAGGATAAAACAACATGGTTCAAATTCAAATAGTTAATATTTCACATGCTAGTTATATGTGTCACAATCACAAAGTTTGAGTACTAGATCTAACAACAAGCATGAAACCTATAAAATGAAGATCCAACAGAGTGTGTGATCTTATCAGTACCAATCCAACAATGTGTATTAATTAAAAATTTCAAAGGATGATCAGAATGAACATGGGGATTCCAACTGGTGGAAGTTCATTGGAAGACTGACTGTAGGGTACATAGAGAGCACACAAAGCTACCAAGTGGCACAATTGTAGAAACATAGATCTAAGATCAATGGTGAACGATTGTAGTTTAAATTTAGGATAATTATGGGGAAATAAATGGTGCATATTTATTCAAATTTGATAGGGAGAAAGAGATTATGAAAAATTTTCTGATATTTAATATTTACACAGTGATTGTTGGAATTTGAATATTCAAATTAACAAAGGAATAACCACTATGTAGTATTTGAGCTATATCTTTTGATCCAGGATGAATTTCATGGTGATGTAAAAATAAAATTTTTAAAATAATTAAATTAAAATCCATAAAATCTATTTATAATATTTTAATGTTTTTAAAACATTAGATATTAAGCTCTAAATTTTATTGTGTTTGACCATGTTCTGCAAGTGACCTGAGAAAGCTAAATGAGTTGTTCTTGATAGTGTATTGATGTTTAAAGATGAAATAAATATTGGATAGTGTTTTAAACTCCATGAATAATATATTTGTGTATTTTTAAGGTTTTAAGAATCCATATTCATTATGAACAAAGGCTTATAAGTTGACTATGTTTATTGAATGCACTGGCAGATTGAGTGACCATGTTACATAGGTAAGTTGAAGGTGTTATGAGTACAGTTAAGGAAGAAAATGAGAATGGATATATTATATAAGTATATAAGGATTATGAAAAGGAATTGGTTGTCATATTTTTCCCCTGATCAATTATGGGGATTCAAAATATCTTGACTGTATTTAGATTGTATATGACCAATCTAAGTGGTCATTTTGAGAGAGTTAATTTTAATGCTTAAAGCTTGTGTTTAAGTGTCTAAATCACATGGAGGTGTATAAGAGGTACTTAAGGGTTCACCTATGTGATTTAATCATATGTATATGTGAAATATTTGAGTAGTTTCTTCAAAATTTTGAGACAGTGTTTTCTGTGTATGAAGACCTGAAGATCAAAGAGACCTAATTGGTAAGTTCAAGTGTTGAGTTGGTGCTATAGGTGGAATGGACCCATGATTTTATGATAAATGGTATATTATAGACATTTTTTATGTGTTATAATCATTGGTATAGGATTAAGGTGGTCCAATTATTCTCACATGTAATGTGTGAGTATGAAGGCCTAATTATTTTAGGTCTCACCAAGACCTGATGGTGGTTTGGGGATAATGAGGTAATGGGAAAATTAATGAGTGTGTGGTTATAAAATTTAATGTATATTAGGACCTACTTAAAATATAAAAAAAATATGTAAAGTATCTTGTCTGACAAAGATGGGTTAAAGGAAGAGAGTGGTATAAGTACAAGGTCTAATTGGATTAATTATGCTAGTTGTGTGTGAGTGGATTAAAATGAAGAAGAGAACCTTTGAAAGAGAAGATAAAGGTTAGTTAGGACCATCAGAGTGTGAAAAATATTATATATGTTTATCTAATCAATTTGATGTAGGAGGACACATAGGTTATTAGACCTAATGATCCCAGAAGAGGTAGTTTGAACAAGTTAGCCCTAGAGGTAGCTTGAGAGAGATTGGAGGTGAAGAGTGAAAATAGAGGTGATCATCATCAATTAAAGAGTATAAATAGATACTCAAAGTAATCTATTTATTTATATAAGTGGGTTGTTGGTTTCTTATGTGGGTGGTTCCTCCTTTCAAGGTAAATGTTGATAAATCTCTAGTTGTTTTGGGTGCTCAACTAGATAAGGGTAGTTGCTCTGTATGGGATTGGTATCTCACTAAAATAAGGGATGGGTGTTCCTTAATTAGTGGGTACTAGTATAAATGTTGGATATTGTTTTATAGGATTGTATTCCATATTTTATGGTTTAATGGGTTTTATCTCCCAATAGGATTTCCCACATATAGGATGTTTTCATGTGATGTATGCTCTTATGTATGTTTTGGATGTATGTGATTTCATGTTTATGTTGCTTGATAAATTTGATGTATGATGAATGTTTAAATTTTTGGAATTGAATTATATTATCTTTCATCACTAATTCAACCCCCTTCTTAATGATTGTACCTCTAACAATTGATATTAGATTAGGACCTTTTGTGCAAGTTTAACGAATTTAAGGTGATCCAAGATACAATATAGGTGAAAAGATAATCATGTTTGACGATGAATTTTTCTATGATAGTGAGGAATAAGAAGTTAATCTATAAGCTAAGATCATGAGTGTACTTAGTGAATTTAAGGAGCAAAATAAGAGGAATCATAAAATGAGGAATGTGATCAAAGGTCTTGAAGTGCAAGTCAAAACTCTTAACTATAGTTTGTAAGGAAAATCCATGGAAGAGGAAAAGGAGAATCAAGAGATGATCATGTCTATGGAAGAGAAAACATGTAGATTTAAATATGACATAGCCAAAAGGGATAAGGAGGATAAGGATACCATCAAAGATCTCATAATTAAATTAGAGGCTATAAGTTCAAGCATGAGGGCTAAATAAGAAGAATGTGTTCAATTTAAGGCTAATCTTATTTCCTTGAAGGATGAGCATGAAAAAGTCATAATAAAGATAGGAAAGATTGAAGATGAATAAAAATTATTAGAATAAGGAAAAGAGGATGGTCGGATGAAAGATAACAAGTCAAATTAGGTTAAAGGTAAAATGAAGAAGCCAATTAGATAACCAAATGTTTCAAGGTATGCCAAATCTTTTATGGGATATTATTTTTTTATCATCTTATTGGTCATAGGGCAAAGGAATATGTAAGAAGAAGCAATCAATAAAAGGGATATAAATACCATATTAAAAAAAAAGGAATAGATGAAATTATTTGTTACAGTTGTCTAAGAGTTAGTCATATCGCTAGGTTTTACAAGAAAATACATTTAAGTCAAGATAAGTCCAATCAGGCTCCTAGAGTGTAAGAAAGAAGACAAGCATGACTGATCATTGCAATGAGATGTTCATCCCAAAGTCATTGTTATGCATGTAATAATTTTTTCCATATTACTAGAGAATGAAAGAGGAGAATAAATCAGTTGAAAAAGATCATAATCTTCATCAAGTAAAAGGTATGAATGATCTTATTTATTTCAGATGTCATAGATTTGGTCACATTACTAGGTATTGAAAGAATAGGTTGAATGAGTTCTCAAATAAAAATAAGGTTTATGGATCCCCTAGTGTAAAATAAATAGGTCACAAATGGTTTTGGAAACTTAAGCCCATTGGGAGAGATCAAATTAATACCAAAGATGGTTTGTTTCCCATGATAGACATGAAGTAAAGTCAAGAGTTTTTATTGTCTGCATTTGTTGACAAATCTAAAGTAAAGAATGAATTTAAGGATCCATTCAAATTAAATTTGGTGATGAGGTAATACTATAATTCAAATGAGAGTATGGAGATATGGGAATCTCTTGAATTTTTGAAATTTTAGTCTCACTATGTCAAAGGGTTGTCTCTCTCTAAGCTTCATAGAGACACTTTACAAAAAAGGGAAGCATGGTGGATGCTATTTGAGCTTTGGTTGATGTTTCAAGATAATAAATATATTTTGAAAATGTGCTTGTCTAAGGGGGAGTAATGAGTTTTATGTAACAACTCCAAAGTGTTATGATGGAATGTTCAGAAGATATATCCAAGGATAGTGAACCTAAAGTCAAAGTTTTGGTCAATCTTTGATGAATGGTCTAGTTGGTCAATATTTTGAATATTGAATCTACGTATGCAAGGTATACAAGTAGGAAATGGAATTTTCTAGGTGTTTGATCAAGGATGATGAGTTATCAATAAATTTTATTGCATATAAAGGCAAAGCATGGAGTTAAGGGGAGATAACTCAGATACTTTGAAAGGCTTGAAGAGTTGTACATGATGTGAGGGGGAGCATATGTGAGATGTTCCAATCATGTTGGATATATGAATAATTTTGATATATATGTGAAATAAATCATGTTGATATTATGACTTGATCAAACCAAGTCAGGTGCTTTGACAATGTATTGAATCCTCATGCATAAACAAAGGAGGAACTTTGTAAATGGTCTAGTCCTTGGATCAGAGGACTATGTAGTAGAATTTGAGAGAGAAGGTATGAATGAAATTATGTTGATTCATAATTTTTTTAAATGGTATGAATATCCTCAAAATGGTGCCTTAGCTTATGTGACTTAGGGGGAGTCCCTCTTAATGATTTCAAGGTAAGTTTATGTAGTTTTTGATATTCATAAAAGCTATGTATGATCAAAGAAGAGTGTAGTCATGGAGCATGCTTGAGAATCTCAAGTTAAGAAGAAGTATGTACAATGTTAGGGGGAGTTTGTATCATCTATCATAGATGGTCTTTTCATATTATTTGTCCTTGAAGTCTTTTTAGGTCTGCAGGATTAGGAGTTGAGCCCACTTTGTCATTATGTCAAAGGGGAGAAAGTACTTGAAGAGAAAGATAGAGTCTGAGTATAAGCTTTATATTAGTGTTTGATATCAGTGATAAAAGGTGATAATGTTTGAGTTTTGTTAATGATGTCTCCAAGGTGACCAAAGATGTTGATGAGGTGTCATGTGTGCTATAATGATAATGACAAAGTGTGCTTCAATGTTCTTGCATGATTATTAAGTGGTTGACTTAATGAGGATATTAATGGATTATTTTTATGGTATGAAAATATTTTAGAGACCCTATGGGATGTTATGAGAGCTTATTTAAGTGAAATTTTTTTATCAGAATAGTCAAATGAGTGTAGAGGTTCAAGTAGTCATCTTGATAGATAAGGCTGAATGAGCAGATTAATGACATCATATTTCACATATGTGAAGGTTTTAGGATCATTTTAATACATGGATGGATTCCCATATGAGAGGTGATCATGTGGTTCAAATTTTAGGTCTAGATATGGAGTGCATTAAAATCTATTAAGGTGCAAAATTGGCCTCTCAAATATAGTTCACTAAGTTTCTATACTTAGCCAAATTTACAAGAGGAGATCTAATAGTGAGCATTTAATTGAGCGATGAAGTTATACAATGATAATTTAATTTAAATAGACAAGGATCCAATGGCATGGTTTAAATTCAAATATTCAATGTTTTATGCACTAGTGACATGTGTCATAATCACGAAGTTTGAGCATCAAATCTAATGATGAGCATGAAACCTATCAAATGAAGATCCAATAGAGCATGTGATCTTGTTAGTACCAATACAATGTTGCATATTAAGTAAAAATTTAAAAGGATACTTAGAAGGCACATGGGGATAAAAAGTGGTGGAATTTCATTGGAATTCTGACTACAGGGTACATAGAGAGCATGTAGAGCTACCAAGTGGCACGATCGTAGAAGCATAGATCTAAGATCAATGGTGAGAGATTATAGATTAAAGTCAGGAGACTTCTAAGGAAATAAATGGTTTGTATTTGTTCAAAGCTTCCAAGGAGTAGAAGATGATGACAAAATCTTTGATGTTTAATATTTACATAGTGATTATTGGAATTTGAATATTCAAATTAACAAAAGAATAACAAGTCTATATTATTTGAGCTATATCTTTTGTTGTAGGATGAATTTCATGGTGATGTAAAAAGAAAAGTTATAAAGGAATTTAAGGCACATCTAGAGAATTTGATTATAATATTTGAATGTTTATACAATTTTATATATTAATCTCAAAATTTGATTGTGTGTTTGACCATGTTTTGCAAGTGACCTGAGAAGGATAAATGAGTTGTTCTTAATAGTGTCTTGATGTTTCAAGATGAAATAAATATTTGAGAGTGTTTTAAACTCCATGATGACCATTTGTGTGGATTTTAGAGGTTTTAAAAATCCATATTAAGTATTAAAAAATGACTATATGTTGACTATGTTTGTTGAATGCACTGGTAGATTGAGTGACCATGTTGCATGATGCACAACAAAAGTTATTATGGTGAAAAGTTGGCCTTTTAGATAGAGTTCACTAAGTTTCTATACTAAGCCAAATTTGAAATAGGAGATATAATGGTGAGAATTTAATCAAGAGATGAAAATATATGGTGAGAATTTAATCTGATTAGATAAGATCCAATGATGTGGTTCAGAGTCAAATAGTCAAGATTGTATGCATTAGGGACATGTGTCATAATCATAATGTTTGAGAAATAGATCTAATGGTAAGTATGAAACCTATCAGATGAAGATCCAATGGAGCATGTGATCTTGTCAATAATAATCCAATGGTGAAAATTAAGTCAAAATTTCAATGGATTATCAGAAGGCATGTGGGGTTGCCAAGTGGTAGAAGTTCATTAGAAGATTACATGTAGGGTACGTAGAGAGCATGTTGAGCTACCAAGTGACATGATCATAAAATAATAGATATAATATAAGTGGTGATAGATTGTAGGTTAAATTCAAGATAATTTTGACAAAATTGATGGTGCATATTTTCTCAAAGTTTCTAAGGAGCATGAGATGATGAGAAAGTGTTTGATGTTTAATATTTACATAGTGATCATTGGAATTTGAATATTCAAATTAACAAAGGAATAACCAATTTGTAGTATTTGAGATATATATTTTGATACAAGATGAATTTAATGGTGATGAAAAAATAAAAGTTTTAAATAACTTTAGGATGCATCCACCAAAGTTGAATATAAGAATGAAATATTCATATACTTTTAGATATTAAGCTCCAAAGTTGACTATGTGTTTGACCATATTCTGCAAGTGACATGAGAAAGATAAATGAGTTGTTATTGATAGTGTCTTGATGTTTCAAGATGAAATTAATACTGGAGAGTGTTTTAGAATCCATGAAGACAATTTTTTTGTATTTTTGAGGTTTGGCCAATCCATATTCAATATGAATAAAGTCTTAGAAATCGACTATGTTTGTTAAATACACTGTTAGATTGAGTGACCATGTTACATAGGTAAGTTGAAGGTATTCTGAGTAGAGTTAAGGAAGAAAATGAGTATAGAGATATTATAAAAGTCTATATGTATTATTATAAGGAATTTTTTGTCATAATTTACCCTTTATAATTTATGGAGAGTCAAAATATCTTGATTGTATTTAAATTGTATATGAACAGTCTAAGTGGTCATTTTGAGAGAGTTAATTTAAGTGCTTATAACTTGTGTTGAATTGTCTAAATCACATGGATTTGTAGAAAAGGTATTAAGGGGTTCAACCATATTATATAATAATACGTATATGTGAAGTAATTAAGTATTTGATTTAGAAGTTTGAGACTATGTTTTCTATATATGAAGACCTGAAGAGCAAGGAAACCTAATTGGTAGGTTTGATTATTGAGTTGGTGTTCCAAGTGGGATGGACCTATGAGGGAGTGAGAAAGGGTATATTGGAGATATTTTTGATGTGTTATAATCATTGGTAAAGGATGAAGTTGGTCCAATTAGTCTCACATGTAACATGTGAGTATGAAGGCCTAATTGTTTTAGGTCTCACTAAGACCTAATGGTGGTTTGGAGCTAGTGAGGTAATGACCGTCTTAAGGAGTGTGTGGTTATTACATTTAATGTGTATGAGGACATATTTAAAAGGTATAAACAATATTTGAAGCATCCTGGCTGACCAAGATGGGTTAAATGAAGAGAGTGGTATAAGTATAAGGTCTAATTGGACTAATTATGCTAGTTGTGTGTGAGTGGATTCAAGCGAAGAAGAGAACATTTGAAAGAGAAGGTATGGGTCAGTTAGGACCATAAAAGTGTAAAAAATATTAGAAAATTTTATCTAATTAAGTTTATTTAGGAAGATACATAGGTCATTGGACCTAATGAGCCTAGAAGAGGCAGTTTGAGCAAGTTAGCCCTAGAGGCAGCTTGGGAGAGATCAGAGGTGAAGAGTGCATACATAGGTGATCATCATCAATTGAAGAGTATAAAAAGGTGTTCAAGGTGATATATTTAGGTATTTGAGTGGGTTATTGGCTTCCTATGGGATTATTTCCTCGTGAGGTAAAGCTTGATAAAGGTCTAGTTGTTGTGGGTGCTCAGCTAGATAGGGGTAGTTGCTCCTTGTGGGATTGGTGTCTCACGAAACTAAGGGATAAGTTTTATTTGATCAATGGATTATGGTCTAAATTTTGGATCTTATCTTATAAATTTATATTCCATCTTATAGGGTTCATTGGGTTTTATCCCCCAAGAGGGTTTCCCACATATATGATGTGTTCATGTGAGGTATGCTCTTATGTATGCTTTGGATGTATGTGCTTTCATATTTATGTTGCTTAATCAAGTTGATGTATACTGAATGTTTAAGAATTTAAAATTGAATTGGATTATCCTTCATCACTAATTCACCCCCAGTGATTGTACTTCTAACATAAATTTGATAGTTGTATGACTTTACTTATATTTTTTATCATATTAAAATATAATTGTGTAAGAAAAATATAATAGATGTAAGGTAAACTTTTAGTTAGGCAATTATAAATTATAAGTGATTATAATTTATATAGATTATATCTAATATTTTATTCTTGTATAATAAATAATTGTAGCATTTGAAGGGGATTTTAAAATAAACAACTATTATCAAAAATATATATGATAAGTTGAGTCAATCATCAAATTCAGTCATCCTTATACAATTCATTAGATGTATTAATAAATTTTTTACAATGGAAGTCATGGGTGGTGTAAGACTCAGGGCCAAATAAATAAATAAATTATTTTATTTTGAGATAAATAAAATTATCACAATAATAAATATAATTCAACCACCATATATTCCAGCATGGTAAATACATAATTAAACTCTTTTATTTTGAAGTAAATAAAAATGCAACAAAAAAATTATAGTTCACCCATCATATTATTAAATAATTATTGGCGTAAATAAATAAATAAATAATTTTATTTTTAGGTAACTAAAATTACCATAACAATAAGTATAATTCACTTACCCATCATATATTTCAGCATGGCAAATACATACTTAAATTATTTTATTTTGAAATAAATAAAATTATCTCAACAAAATCATAGTTCACCTATCATGTTATTAAATAATTACAGACCCAAATAAATAAATAAATTAAAAGTGGATATAGGTTTTTTTATAATGTCGGATCTAAAAGAATTAATTGCTAACATACTCATGCCATTGCACAAAATCAGCCCCTTGGATGCCACTAAAGGAACACCTATTAGTGTAAATATGTCTTCACATGGGTGTTAACTTTAGACTAATTAAAGTAAATCTTTTGTTTTCCACCCATGCAAGAATGATATGAGTGTCATGAACAATTAATTTTTTAGACCTTTAGGGTCCGATGATGAGATCTAGTAGTGGGACTTGAGTGGTTTACCAACCTCTACACAGGTTCAATACCCCCACATCTCAGGGGACTGGTTACCCTTAAATTTTTATAATCGATTGGATAGGGGAACTTACCTTGATAGAGGTAAACAAGATCCAGGTTGCTTACTACAACTTGATCCCTAATTATTTTTTAAAAAAGGTTTCAACCTTAATAACATGGTCTTTATTTGTGGAGCATATGTGCTTTAAGGGTTAAATGGGGTCATCGTTCCCATCCCATTAATTCAACTTCCAATTAGTGTGTAAATTTGAAGGGTTGGTTTTAATTTCAAGTGGAAGGGTATATATTTATCTATTTTTTTATGATAAAAATTGTAATAAATAGTTGTAATTTAATTAACAACACTATAATAAATATGTATTTTATTAAAAAATATTATTTTATCAAATTTTACAAACTTTAACTTCTAGGACAGGTTTGAATCCTTGAACTTGCAAGAGTAAAATATTATAGCCATATGAAATAATACTTTTGAATTATACACACACACACACACAATATATATATATATATATATATATATATATATATATATATATATATATATATATATATATATGTTTTTGTTATAATTGAAAGTAATTTATATTATATATATATATATATATATATATATATATAATGCATAAATATTTCTATATAGATCAAAAATAAATTACTTTATTTTATGATTCAAAAGCATTAATATTTTTATATGACCATCATATTTTACATCTTATAAACTATGATGGTCATATAAAAATATTAATGCTTTTGATTCATAAAATAAAGTAATTTATTTTTGAACTATATAGAAATATAAATTGATTTTTGGGACTATAACTATGTGCAATATTTTTAATCGACATGTTTCGAATCACTACCCATGATTTATCATCAAATTTTTTTTATCAAGTAGTGATTTGAAACATATGAAGTAAATTTATTGCACATAGTTACAGTCTCAAAAATTAGTTTATACTTTTATATGAGCACTTTTTGATGATGAATCATGGGAAGTCATTTGAAACACATCGATTAAAAGTATTGTAGATAGTTACAATCCTAGAAATCAGTTTATGATTACTCTTATGGAATGTGAAAACATCAAATCTCTTATATAGAAATATATATATATATATATATATATATATATATATATATATATATATATATATATATATATATATATATATATATATATATATATATATATATATATATATATATATATATATATATATATATATATATATATATATATATACTCTTTGTTGGTTCCTTATTTAAAGATGATTGTCATTAAATTTTGAAGGGATATGTTGAATGGATAATTGTCTTATTTTCTATTTGATACGGAGGGTTGACCATCAACTATAATATTTATTTGGAAGAATTGATCAAACAAAGTATGCTTGGAAAAATAGTACTTTTGAAAGTGGATTTTTGCACAAACTAATTAAGATTTTTTTTTCATTATTTACGATATATGCTCCACATTTATTTGGAGATGAAATGTCCTCATGTATAACCATTTAAAATAAGTTCAAATTATTATTTGGATTATATCCTTTCATTCAAATAATCAAATATTTTGGGTATTACAATTAAATAGATTATACATTAAAAATTTAGAAACATAACATTGACATAATTGACTACCTAATAACTTGTATAACCTAATTCCCAAGGGATATTAGTATCCCATTAATAAACATCATCAAGATATTTTCCTTCCCAATTGTAATCCTCAACTACACAAAGCAAAATAAATCCTAGCGTGAACACTATTTTACCATGCAAAATCACACATCTAACATAACGCAATAAAAAAATTCAATACCCAAATTAAAAAAAATATATATTATAATTGAGCATACCCTATAAAATACATCCATTTGGATTAACATTAGAGTAATGAAATTACTTCAATAATAAGTTATAATAACTTCAATAGACCACAATATGACTGAAATATAGTATAATATATATGAATAAATGACAAGCCACTTCGAGGGGGTAACCTACATAAGCTTCAATAAGAGAAGAATTCACAATATATGATGATAAACAACTACCTAATATCTCATAAATATAATTATACCTAGGCCATGGTTACTCCATAGGCTGACTTACTAACCAAATGAATGCATAGAGAAATATGATATAACATCAAAGAGGGATAAGTAAGCCACAAGTTGTTTATGCCTATCCATATACATGCAATAGGTTAGGGGCGTAACATGCCCTTACCATTAAAATGAATGTTTTACTTAATGTTGAACAAATCTAGATGATATTGCAAAAAATCTTCACCCTCCCAGTTGTATCCTCACTTCTCAGGTTCTTCCACTTGATCATATATTCCTTAATCTTTTTGGTTCTCAACCTCTTATTATGTGTTTGTAGGATCTTCTCTAGTTCTAAAATGACTCATCCTTCTTCATATTATTTTGGTAGCTTTATTTGGGGCAAAAATTTATATCCAATTACCTTATTCAAGTATGAAACATGAAATATTGGATATATGTGAGATGAATGAGGCAACCCCAACTTGTAAGCCACACTTTCAAGTTTTAGTATAGCTTGATAAGGGCCATAATACTTAGGATCAAGTTTGTTGTCCCTTTCCTATTACTTCAAGGACATCTTCTTGTAAGGATATAAACATACAAAGACCCAGTCACCCATGTCAAAATATCACTCACTACAGTGTTGATATGCTTGCTTCTTCATCCTATTTTGTGCCAAGACCAAATTCTCTATCAAACCAACCAAAACCTCTTGTTGATGTTGAATGTGCTCCTCCACATCTTGAACCTTGGTTTTCAACCTTAAAAAATAAGTGACATAAGGCATATGGTAACCATCTAGTTTTATAAATGGGGAAATTTTAGAATATGTATGAAAATATGTGTTATACCACCATTTTGAAAGTGGCAGCTATTTAACCCAAGATTCCTACTTATTTGATACAAAATAATGGAGATACCCCTCTAAAATTTATTGACCACTTCTATTTTTAAATCAGATTAGGGATGGTAAGATGAGTTATGAGATAAATGAGTACCCAAATAGGAAAATATTTTAATTAAAAAATTATTGGTGAAAATAGGACCACGATCACTTCCAATTATGTTTGGGGTTCCATGTAATTTTATAACTACCTCCATAAAAATAAGTGCTTTTCTTTAGCAATAAACCATAATCCTCTTTCATTTTAGTATTCCACTTTGGAGTGACTAATACCTCATGAAATGACTAAGGATTGGAAGCAAATGAAATGAAAGGATGTGGTGAATTTTGAAATTGTGAACGTGTTCACCTATTGTCTGATGGATCTTCAACCCATTAGACAACACTTTACAATGTCTATCTATCTCTAATAGGACTAGGGATTATATATTTAGGAGGGGATTTTTCATCCTCTAAATATAGTCTAGGAGAATGAGAAGGTAAGTCCTTATCACTACTCTCATCATCAGAACTAGAATAAGAATTTGGATCATCAAGAAGTTATTCAGGCTGATCTAAATCATCAAAACTATCATCAAACCCCAGTTCAACCATATAATAGGGAGGAATGTCAAGTGTGAAATATAAAATGCTCTCTTGAAAATGAATACTTATCTCAATGAACAAATCATGAGTAGTGTGATGGAGAAGCCTGTATCCCTTAACACCTTTAGGATATCCAATGAATATGCAAGGCTAACACTGAGGTTTCATTGCATTATGTTTATTCTTTGGAATGCAAGGCATAATATAAGATACAAACACTTAAAATTGATTCATCATGGGTTCATGACCTCTCCAGGATTTAAAAGGAGCAACTCCCTTTAATGTTTTATGAGAAACTCAGTTTTGGATATAAGACACATAATTGATGGCCTCATCCCAATATTGAGGTGCAAGAGACTTGGAGTGTAACATATAATTTGTCATTTCCTTCAAAGACATATTATTTTTCTATGTAACACCATTTTACTAAATACTATATGGAAATGTTCACTATAGTTCAATCCCATTTGAAGCACATAATTGTTCAAAATAATTACTAATATACTCACCACCATTATCAGTGTGAAAAATATTGATGGATTTACATGAATATTTTTATACAAGAGCCTTGAAGTCCTAAAAATGATCAAAGACCTCAGATTTTTGCTTAAGTACACCAAGGTATACCTCAAAAATTCATCAAGAAAGTAAGCATCTAGTTTGTCCTAATGAATGAAGGTTTTGGAAATGGGCCAGTGATGTCACTGTGGATAATATTTAGTATCTATTTAGATCTTTGTGATTTATCTTTGTCATACTTATCCTTAGGATCCTTAAGAAGCATGCAAATTTAGTAAACTCCATCAAAAAACTTGACTCATGGAAAGCCTGAAACCATATCTTAACAACTAAGTTAATCTAGGTAGTAATAATTGAGATGACTGAATCACTCATGCCATAATTTACTCACCCCATTTGAATGAGTGAGTATTGTATAAGAGGGTTGTTAAAGATTAAAATGTGAGACAATATATAATCATGACTAGTGATCTACTTTCCAAAATTTAACTATGGAGTCATTGTCTACTTCCCTAATAAACACTCAATTAGGTGTGAGCTCAATTTTATTGCCCAAACTAATGTGATTAATTTGATAAATAGATAGGAGATTGGTTGAAAATGAAGGAACATATAGAACATAATAAAATGTCCCATAATTCACTTGAAAATATCTTTTCCCACTAAATTTTGTGGAAGTATCATCACCCAACAAGATGAAATACATAGAACAAGGCCCCAAGGATGAGAACATTCCCTATGATGAAGCCATGTGGAATATTAAATCCCATTAAATCTATATAGGTTAAAATATATAAGTTATGATAATTTTACCAATGCATATATCTCAAAAAAAATTATGCTTTAAAAAAATGGCACCTTAAAAGGAGTAGCAAGCTGAAATTTATGTGCATTTGAAGTTATCTCCATTTTACAAAATTTGAAAAAAAATGGGTTGATTTTTATTAGAATCAACTTCCCCAAGAAAAACATAAGCCTTCTTGGAGAAAAATGTAAGGACTTTTGGGTTCAAAGTGATCATGGGCATAAATCCCATGTGACCAAAGGCTAGGACCTAAAATTAGTGTTCCCCTTCCCCTTTTTGATTGATTTGATTGATGTAAAAGTGATGTCACCCTAAAAATGGATCCACTTTTCAAATGAATAGTGATAGTTTCTACTCAATCGAATTTGACATCCACTTAAATGTAATAGAGTGAAACAAAAAAGAAGGATAATGTGGGTGAAAATTAGGGCTTGCTCAGGGAGGTGGTAGATTCCATCTACCCTACACATAGGTGTGCCAGATTTTAAGCATGTGTGGAGCAATGGCAGGATTTGAGAGAGTGCTTGATATGTTGTCATGATCTGAAGCCTAATTAAGTAGGTGTTATTTTCTATTGACCCTACACATGAAGACCCAAATGTTAATAGGTCCATATATTTACAATGAATAATGTTTGTCAAGTGAGAAGAATGCATAGAGTGTGTAGGAACTAGTTGGATTTCAAGGGGATGGAGAGCATACCATTAAATGTTTGAAGGCCTTGAAAACTCTAACAAAGGTAGGAGTTATTTTTGAGGGATTCAGGTTTTGTAGTGTGTACAAGCACATGTAAATGTCTATTGAGGTTGTTGATAAGGGTGTTAGAGTTCACCGAAGGTGCACATACCACCCAAATGTTTTCTTGGACTTATTATTTTTCCACAAAATGTTTGCCAAATGTAAAAAATTGCTTATAAGGGTTGAAAATTTCTATTGAGTTAAATAAACCTCCAAACTTATGGATTCCATATAGATCCTACAAAAATTGGAAAATACCCACTTGGTTTCTTGACAAACCTAGAAAAATGTAGAAATAGTTTTTTCCTCAAATTCATTGGATGTATGAAGTTTTGTAAAATTCAAAAAATGGCTAAAATTGATTGTCACAAAACTAGGTCATGTTTACAGCCATTACTAGGTTTTTACCACCTTCTAAATTCAATGGTGCTATCTATTTTTCACTTTGATACTTTGAATATGTAGATTTATATAGATTTTATGGTAACCCCACCAAACCCTAGAAAACCAAAATCAATAAAAAATCTTGAAAAATTTAGAAGGCAAGATCTCATAATAGAATTGATGGCATTCATCTACCAACTCTACTCTGATACCATATTAGAATGGGCCACAATCAAGGATTAAACTAGATAGGATTGAATACATGAATATGAACATTTATAAAGTATAAAAATCAGAAGAAAAACTCAAATGGAGGAATCTTGTCTTCATAACCAAAAGTTTCATTAAGATTAATTAGCCAAAAAATACATAGGAGGGTACATTATATAGTGATCAATTATGTCACCCAAAAAGGTAATTAACTCAACTCACAATTAGAAAGTGACTTAAAGTAAATTTCCCTTAATGACCTATTATTAACCTAAATAATCTAATTAGATAGTGTAGGTAAAACCACATAGTGGGAAAAGTCCTACACTAACAATATGAATGTATAATGACAATTTTCTCAAGATCATATGGGATGAAAAAGGAAAAATTATGTGGAGTGTCAAAATTTTGAAGGATTATAATATATACAGTCTTTGATGTTTTCTTATTTAACAATGAATTGTCATAGATTTTGAAGGATAATGTTGAATAAATTAGTGCATATATTATAAATACATATATTTGAAAAAATCACCTTGCCAAGTATGTATTACAATACGCAAATAGAAGAAGGATATATATAGTAATAGTAAGAGTTATATCATATTTTCCTATCATCCACATAATAATCACACATTTTTGGCATTTATAAGTGTATTAGGTTAATTTTGAAATTGATAATCAAATTCTAATGACAATCAACACAATGTCAAATGACTGAAAATCAATTTCAAATCTACTCTAAACACCTAATTGGGCAAGGAAGACAAAATGAATGCAATGTAACAATTGAAACATAATAGATATACCTCAATTCATGCAAACATATTAACTCCAAAATAAGGATGTGCCCCAAAGTTGATAATATGATTCGTACTTGATATGTTAGATTTCAAGTAGGAGAAGCTCAAGACTTGATAATGGTAATAATAAAGCCTCAAATTCTCAATCATTCATTGATTGGATTTTTATGGAGGATGGATGGCTTATCTAGAGGGTGGTGATAAGAATGAATGGATGGATTTGAATCTTGTGGGTGGAAATATCAAGGGTGGTTAAATGATGTAGGAATAAAAAATTCCTAGGGGAGAAAATTCATTTAATAAACCAAAGAATTAAAAATTCCTTGAAAAATGCTAGAAGGGGTGGTGTGGGGTTCTAAGTATCTTTCGAGATTTTATATCCCATTAATATTAATTAAGCATAGTTAGTGGGTGATTAGAGGAAGGATTTATAAGAGAGGTTTGTGGGCTAAGTGAATTTTGAATTTAAGATTCCAAAAATAGTGTAATGGAGTGTTGGTAAGTTAATAAGGGTGAAATAAGATGATTAATTAGCATGTGGGAAGGGGTAAGGTTAGTGAATGATAGAAAAATGTAGGAGATTATTAGAATAGTGACTATAAGGGGAAATAATATAATATATGGGTGAATAATTCAATCAGTATGATAAATAGGCAAAATTAGTGTGATGTTAAATGATATTAGATGTGATGGAATGATCATAGTTAGCAGTATACAATAAGTAATACATTAATAAATTAAATTAAATACATGCTTATAATTATTCTAAATCTATAAATGTGCATTAAATTAATTGAACTTAATATAAAGGCTAATTAAAAACCCATCATTGAGTTTGATATTAAGAGCCTTTAAGGCCAAGTGAAAAGGGTTGGTCATGACAAAACCTCACTTCTCATGTAAAAAGAGCCAAGTGTAAAGCTAAATTCAATATTGGTAAAAGATGAGATTTTATGGAAACACAAATATTGAGAGTGTTAGATTAAATAAGGAAACTGTAACACTAAATTATTTCACCAATCAACCATGGCTATGTATAATCATAATAGGATCTCAAAACTCAAAATTAGTAATGGTCCTTTCACTGAAGATTTGGAGGAGATTAAAAAAGAGGTTGTATAATTTTTTGAAAACTTCCTTAAGGATCCCTCCCAAAATTTTGATATAGAAAAACATGGATTTGTGAATTTTTCCAAGAATTATCAATGATAATTATAATGTTGATTTAATGAGGCCTTTCACAGAAGAAAAAATCCAAATTGCACTTTGGATTATAAACAATGACAAAGCCCCATGCCCTAATGGATTCCCTCCAATATTTTTTAAACACTTTTGTTAAATTGTAAAAAACTAAATTCTCAAATCTACTAATGAATCTAGATCCATGAGAAAAATTTTATGGATTTTTATTGCACCTTTATAGCTATGGTCCTTAAGAAAGCTAATGTGAAATATCTAGATAGATTCAAACCTATAACCCAATGAAACACCATCTAAAAGATTATCTCAAAAGCCTTGGATAATTATCTCCAAATCCTCCTCCCTCTTATTATTTTAGAGGAAACAAGGTAATTTTGTTTAAAATAGACAAATTTTAGATGAAGTTATTATCATGCATGTGTTAATTCACTTGACTAAATTGAAGAAGGAAGTAATAATGATCATCAAATTTGATATCAACAAAGCATATATGATAGGGTCAACTAGATATTTCTTTTTAAAATTCTTTAAAAAATTTGGCTTTCAGAGGCCTAATGTGATTGGATCAATTAATGTGTTTCCATTCCTATGATTTTTGTTCTCATAAAAAAAGTCCCAATAGGTTTTTCAATACTTTAAGAGGCCTATGCTAAGATGATCATATCTCTCCCTACATCTTCATCATCATGGAAGAAGCACTGGGTAAATCCTTCTCAAAGGTTTAATATGTAAATATAATAAGCAACTTCATTATTATTGAGAATGTAAAATTCTCGCATAGTCAGTTTATCAATGATATAATTATGAGAAACTCTGCTTGCATTTGGAAAGCTATAATGTTGAAAAAAAATTTAGAGTGGTGTTAGCATGCTTTAGATCAGGAGATCATCCTTTTTAAATCTAAAATTTTCATCCTCCACACTTTTCCTTGTAGATAAAATATGAGAAATCCAATTCTTGTATTTTCTTTAGGCTCTCTTCCTAAAAAATACTTGGGGATCCCCCTCTTGGATGGCAGCAAATTTTTTTTAGCATTATGACCATAACCTTCTAGAATAAATTGGCCTCTTAGAAAGCAAAATGGCTCTCTTGGGTAGGAAAAATGTAATTAATTCAGTTTGTTCTCCAATAAATTCCAATCTATATAATGTTATTATCAGAAGTTCTAGTTAGTTTGAAATGAAAATTAACTATCATTATGAAAAACAATCTATGGAATGTCATTCTGAGTCTAATAAAATTGATTTAATGAATTAGAAGAGGTTTACTATTACGCAAAATTTTCAAATATTAATAAAGTGTATTCATTTCCCATATGTTTGGGATAGTCAAATTGGCTATTAGTTGACCAAATTAGAATATATGAATGTGTTCTACACTAACTGTGGGGTGGATAAGGCATTGGTCAACCAATGAGATCTAGTATTCTCTTGTATTTTGCCATGGAATTCAGTCCCATAGTTAGAACTAGTTGTCGTAGTGAAATTTTAACATCTATATTTTAATAGACATTTGAGCTATTTTCCATGAATTTTAATTGTTTTACTTTTCATAATGCTCCACTTGACTCCATAACCCTGTGGACAATGCAATGCCATATGTGGACAATGCAATGCCATAAGAAAATCTACACAGAATAAATTTTGAATATTATGTTTGGAGGCCAAAGTTGGAAATTAAATGAATTACTTAAATTATTATTGATTTTAGAATTAATTAAATAATTTAAAGTCATAAACGAAGTGCCAAAAATAACGTCAAGGAAGAGCACCAAGAAAGAGCACTAAGGAAAAGTTATGTACTTGGAATCATTGAGTAAATTAATTGTTTTTAGGATTAACTATGTATTTTTAAATACAAAATCACCATTGTGTTTAGTTTTATAAAATTCACAAATAATAAAATAAAATGTGGGAAAACTCTAGTTAGAGTAAAATAAGCTGTAATTTAAGTTAGTGCAAAGGTTGACTTTTCAACTTCCCTTGTGTGTGAAAACATGTATCAATTATTTTTTTGGATAATGTGATGAGGCTATTCTTTCTTACAAGTTCTTGTGGAAGGAATGGCTACAAATTTTTGTTTGTTATGTTTTTTTTTGGATTTAAGTGATATAATAAAATTAATTGTTGAGTACTATCACTGATGTCAAAGGTGCATCTTGTGAAGGTGGGTGTCAAACGTGATTAAGGATAGTTGGTAGTGTGTGATGTGACAAAGAGCATGGAAGAGTGTTGCCATGAGAGAAAGAGAAAGAGAAAGAGATAATTTGAAGACAACTAATGTCTTATGTTTGCATGGTTGATATCATTGTTAATGTCAGCATGAAAGGTATAGATCATGATGTCAAGTACATAGGAATCATAGTCATGACATGAAGAGGTATGTGCATGGTGAATTGAATGAACATATGAATGTGAAGGTTATATGGCATTGTTTGATCATGTGAGTAAGTTATATAAGAATTCATGAGAGTTTCAAGGTGAGCCTATATGGGTAGGACCTTTATTCTAAGTCTACACCTAGACCACTCCTAGACCCTGCCTAGCCTAGTGAGGTATGAAGATCAGATTTCAAGGCAAGTATGCACATGAGAGCATGAAAAAAGGTGAGATAATTTGTTTTATGTATTATCATGAAGTTTGAAGTTATGGTTTGAATTATAATTCATGAAAAAAAATTTAGACCTTTTTGAGCTCACTATTTGAGGGTCTCAAAACCCAAAGAAACACTTTTAGTTGTTCATAACAATGTGTAACCTCTGCATGGGAGTATGAGTTGTTTAGGAGAGATGGGGAAGGGTCTGTGATCATAAAAATTTTATAATAGAGAGGAGTTTATATCAAGTTTTAGTCCATAAGAAAATTAAATCAACACACTAACATGCTAACATCTCTAAGCCTAGATCATAGGGGGAGCTTAATGAACAAAACCAATTGAAAGCATAACTAAAATTCAAAAGAGAAACAATATTTTACCATCCTTGAATACTCCAAATTATTACTTATGTGGCTTGATCAATTTATGCTCAAAGAGTATTTGGCAATGGAGTTTTCTTTGCTCCTTCTCTCCTTGGCACCATGGTTGGTTTGATATGGCTTGTGCTTGCTTGATGGGGATTGGATAAATATTTTGTCATTATAAAATTATTAATATAAATCATGTTACAAACCTTGCATTATAACTCTACAATTTTCAAGCTATTTTTTCAATAGGCAATGGTTTGTATTTATAGGCTTAGGAACTAACCCCAAGTCAAGGTGAGTTAGAGTGTAATTTAAACATGGAATGGGTTCAAACCTAACCTAAATGAGTAAATTAACCCTAGGAGAGTTAAAAGGTGTCAATATGTAATGATTTTCAATGAATAGGCATGGGTGAGATATTTTCAAAGTCTAGACAACTCACAAAAGGTAATCATGAAAAGCTAGGATATTTCATATTTTTAAATTTCTTTTTTTAATAATTTATTAATTGCACATGGATAATTAAACTAGTAATTTAATTTGTTTTATCTTGTTAGTTAGTTATTATTATCCATTTAACTCTTTTAATATTTGATTTTATGTGTGCACTTGCCCCACTTAATAGGTCTACAGGCCAAATTGCATGTTGTGATGCCGCAGGATGATTAGAGATGAATCCATGAGAGGTTTTTGTTTCTTATAGTAGGATACCCCAATGAGGGATGTCTTAATGTGATTCTGAGCTTTGATGAATGATGCATAATAAAACTTGGGATTTTTGGTAATCCTTAGGCTTAATTATAATGGTTGGTAGGAATCGGTCTCAAGTTCGGTTGAAAGCCATTGGTGGATAGTTTTAGGTGTCTATAGTTTGAACCTATTTGAGAATATGTTGCAAGCTCTATGATTGAAAAGGGGTTAATAATGGATTCCTCAAAAGGAGGAAATGAAAAGGTCATATATTCTTATAAATTTAATGACAATGGATGAACTATATGATTGGGAAAGGGATCAACAATTAATTCCTAAAAAAGAGGAAACAATTGGAGCAAAAAGATGAAATGAGGTGGAAGGGATTGATTTGCCCACAGGTAGTTATAATCAGTGGCATATGGAGCTTCCCTAATTTAGGGTAGATAAACAAGATGATTTGCCCATAGGCAATTATAATCATTGGCATAGGTGGGATAAAAAAAGGTAATAATTTTCCCAAAGGTGGTTATAATCATTGAAAAAGGCTTTAGGTAACAATAGAATGATTTTCTCAAAATGTGGTTATAATAATGTAAAGGGAAAATAAAGATTTACCCATAGGCAGTTATAATCATTGTTAGGATAAAAACATGTCCTAGTTGGGTAGATAGAGATAATGGTTTACCGAAAGGTGGTTATAAGCATTATCATAATGAAAACATGTACCAATTGAGAAAAATAAAGAGAATGATTTTCCAAAAGGTAGTTATAATCATTAAACCTGAAATGGATGGAAACACAATGATTTACCCAAAGATAGTTAGAATCCTTGGTAATGCAAGTGCGATGGTATACAATGATTTACCCAAAGGCAATTATAATCATTATACGTTGATTATGACAATAATTATATGGAATATGATGGTAAATTGGTATAGAGGAGAAAGATAAATTTGGGCAACCTTCTATTAGAGAGATGCTCATCCAAACTAGTAAGGGAAAAAATTCTTTTGTTATTTAATTACTCTATGTAGGATATGATTTGGATTAGATCAAGAATGTTTTTGGTGCCAAGGATAGATATCGATGTTTTATTATCATGTAGACTCTTGGAGATGATTTTTACTCTAGCACATGATGGTAGGCATCATGATAGAACACAATGAGGACTTAGCTAAAATATACATATGGAGTAACACGTGATCCAATACTTAATTAAAAATAATGCACTAATGATAAAAACCATGACGATAATTTTTATGTATGAATATGGATGGATTCAAGAATAATGTGCAAGGAATCACCCAATGAATACATATAGACTGAAATAAAGCACAACAAGAAAGCAAACAAACAAGAAAAGATATAACAAAAAAAAATGCCAAGAAACTAAATAACAAAACAAAATAAAGAGAAATATCCAATAAAACTTTAGACCAAATATGGAATGGGGTGGTTGAACTAGCTCCAGATGCACTAGGCAAATGGACACTGCCTACATAGTTACATGGATGTAATATCCAATAAAACTTTAGACCAAATGTAGTTCTCTTAGGAAATGGGATAAAATAAAATTATGAAAAAGAAAACATGATTGTGGCATAGAAGACTATGGGAATGGGCTCAAAAAATGATGAGAATGTGAGTGATCAAGCCAATAAAGATGGAGAAACTAAATGACAAGTGGTTTCTTGTGAGATAGCAAAGGATCCCATAATACTTAAGGTAAAGAAGTGGTCAATGTTTAGTATTTTCTAGATCATTTTCAAATGTTATTATAATTTTTGGAGCATCTCAACTCGATCAATAATGATGAGATACTAAAAAATCTAAACTTGCAAAATAGAATGAGCATTCAAATATAAAATTGCTCAGAAAATGATGAGAGTATGGCTTAGATTGCTCAAAAAATGATGAGAGCATGGTAAAAATGTGACTAAGATAACCTCAACATTAATTGAGTGTTGCCTATATAGTCCCAAGATGAGACTTTAAGTCACTATAGTTTCACCTTACAATGGAGGAATCTGACTAGTGTAGTAACCAATTCAAACAAAAGACACAAAATGGGAAAATGGCACAATACAACATTGATATGGTAAGGTGGTACTTCAAGGAATGATAAACAACTATTTCCCCTAGCTTGCCTATAGGTGGTTATAATTAAGAAACAATGGCATAGGTTAATGATACTAATTTTCCCATAGGCAGTTATAATTAATAATATGATGGTGAAATAATGATTAGCCCAAAATTGGTTATAATCAGGCACATGTGGTATAGAATGAAATAATAAATGAAGGATGCAACCACCAAACCACTATCATTCTACTCTAAAATATAGCCTCTATCTAGAATACTAAAATAACTACTAAAACATGATTAAAATATTCTTGATAAAAGCAACCATAGAACCAATAAAATAGAACCCAGGTCAAATGGCTAGGTGGGGAGGGTGAAAATAACTTGGTAGATAGGAAAGATATGATGAAACACCATATGGTAGAATTACAAAGTGATAAAATGATATTATAGTACAAATAAGAATGTTGATATTATGATACAACTAAAATGGACCTCATAGACAATACACCAAGTATCTTAAGCAAAGTAATGCTTGAGGTGTATAATGTTCATTGGTTCATCAAGCTCATCCCCGTCTAGTGTAGCTAGCCTGTATACTCAAGTGCCATAGTTTGCAATAATGATGAAAGGGCTGATCTAGTTAGGTTTGAACTTACTTTTGTGTTTATTCATGACCATGGTATTTTATTGGTTTTCTTTAAGAACAAGATCACCAAACTCAAATTCTCTATGTATAATGCACCATTTGTAGTGGCCACAGAGTCATTTCTGGTATGCTTGAAGGTTATTGAATACAGCCATACATTTCTCATCAAGTAAATCTATTTATTATAGGCAATCTATGTGATATTATTCATTGTCTAGGACATGTTTCAAAGATATGGACAAAGAAGGTAACTCAACCTCAATAAGAAGAATGGCCTCAGTGCTATAAACAAGTAAATATGGAGTGGATCATATTAGAGTACAATGATTTGTACAGTATGCCTAGAGGGCATAGAATATTTAAAGGTGCCAATCATGGCTAGCATTATTGAAAATATTTTTAAGGATGTTGACAATGGTTTTATTATATGCTTTGTCTTGGTCATTACCTTGTGGGTAATATTACATTTAAAAATGTTGAGTAATATTATACTCAACACACAGTGATTTGACATCCTTATTTTTGAATGATCCACCATTATTAGATATAATCTCAAAAGGGATACCATAGTGTCAAATGAGATGGTTGAATATGAATTTGGAAAGTTGATTTCCAGTCACATAAGTGAGGGGTATAGCTTGAAACCACTTAGTGAAGTATTCGATGGTAGTAAGGATGTGTTTATGGCCATCTGATGAGGTGGGGTTTATCTTCCCAATGAGATCAAGGCCCCATGTAACAAATGGCCATGGTGTAAGCATTGGTTTTAGAGTCTTGGTCAAGGCATGAATCAGATTGGCATGCCTTTGAAATTTATCACACTTTTCACATACATAACTGCATCTACATCCATCATTGGCCAATAGTACCTAGTATGCAAGAGCTTTTTGGATAGGATGACCCCACTTATGTGGGCCCCACATAATCCTTCATGAACTTCCCAAAATGTTAATGTAGATTCCTACAAAGTTAAAGAATGAAACAAAGTTACATCAAAATTATAGTGGTATCAAGTTGATCCAAGTAAGGTATAACCTATGGAATGGTGGGAAAAGGATTTGGATTATTTATAAGATAGGTATGGTGGCATTATTTGGTTAGGAAGATACGTGTATAGTTTTGAATACCAAAGTAGAGATGGGACCAACAATATCACAGATCATTACAATGATTGAAGGATCAAGAACTGGCATTAGTAGATTTTCAATGAGGAATTGGTAATCTTTTATCATATCTATATGTCAAATCAAGGATCTGATGGTGGCCATGGCATCTACTATTATATTAATAGCCTTTGGTATATGTTCAAATTATACATTGATAATCTATTACTTGAGAGTGTTGACCATGGCCTTGTATGGTACCAACTTATCATCCTTGGTCTAAAAATGGTTTGTAACCTGATTGATGATTAACTAAGAATCACCATAAACCTTGATTTTTTGTATGTTGCATTGTATTTCCTATCAAAGCTTTGTAATGAGTGCTTCATATTCAGCCATGTTATTGACAAGGAAAGATAATCTAAAATAACTTAAGGATTAAATTCCCCTAAGGTGTTATGAATAAAATTCCTACCCCTAATTCATGGGTTGTGAATGATCCATCAAAATACAGCTTCCAATACTGCTCCTCAAGAGGTGTTTCAATTATGGTCACAATGGATTTATCTAGGAATTGGAATGTTAGCAGTGTTGTATTTATAAGGGGTAATTTAGCAAGTTGATCTATAAGGTCTTTCCCCTTGATGTATTTATGGTTAACATATTTTTTCTCTAAATAACTAAGAAGCATGATCCATTTGGTCATTCAGCTTTTTAAATCTATTTTAGATAGTAGATACTTGAGCGGATCTACTTTTGAGATAACCATGGTATTATTGTTTAACATGTAATGGTATAGTTTCTGAGTTGTGAAGACCATAACTAAATAGGATTTTTTAATGGGTATGTAATTATGCTCATATGTAACCAATGTACAACTTAGATAGTCCATGGCATAGTCTTTTCCATTATCATCATGTTGAGTTAGAAGTGCCTTGAGGGCTTTATCTGTGGCAGATAGATATAGTACGAATGAATTTCCTAGTATAGGAGGCAATAAAGTAGGTAGATTTACTAGATAGTCCTTCAAGTGATGAAAATATTTTGGCCTTCATCATCCCAATGAAATTCTACCTCTTTATTCAATACAAGTGTAAATGGGTGGCACTTTTCTACCAACTAAGATATGAAGCATCTGATGGATTGGATATTGCCCTAAAAACTATGGAGCTACTTTAAACTGGTTGGTGGTGGCATTTAAGTTATGGCTTGTACTTTGGCTAGATTGATTTTAATGCCTATAAGAAACATAATAAATCCAAGTAATTTGACTGAAATAAATCTAAAAACTTACTTCTTATGATTTAGCCTGACCATGTATTCACATAGTCATTCAAATAGCCGTCTTAGTGATGTTGGATGATCGGCCCTAGTATTTGATTTATCAAGTATGTCATCGATGTAGTCTTCAATAATGTCATGCATCATATCTTGAAATATGACTATCATGGCTCTTTGGTAGGTGGCCCCTACATTCTTGAGACCAAATGGCATAAGTTGATAACAAAACATTCCCCATGGAGTGGTGAATGATGTTTAATGTTGGTCTTCTAATGTAATCCAAATCTGGTTATACCCTAAAATGCATCCATCAATTAAAGCATTTAATAACCCAATGTGGAGTTGATAATCATGTCAATGTTTGGCAGAGGAAAGTTATCCTTTGAATAGGCATTATTTATGTCTAAAGTTAGTACATAGTTTTATTCCTTCTAGCTTCTTGATAATAGGTATAACATTCGAGATCCACTCTAAGTATTCAATTGATTGAATACACCCTACTTCCAAGATTTTTTCCAACTCTTTATTCACTAATACAACAATACAAGGATGCATCTTATGTAATTTTTATTTTATAGGTTTGGCATTAGGATATACCAAAAGGTGGTGTACAACCAAGATTGGGTCCAATTATGGAATGTCAGAGTAGGTCTATGAAAATATATCAACAAACTCCCTCAATAGGTCAGTAAAGACTTCACATTCCTCTTCAGTGAGGGACGCACCTAATTTGATCCATTTTGAGTCATCTAGAGTCCCAATGTTAACTTCTATAGTACCCTCCAAAAGAAGAGTCAAACCATCTTATAAAATGGTTGGCAAAGATTTAAATTGGTCCAAAATAGTAGAGTCCTCTGTTAGGATTGTCTCCTCAAGTTCTCCTAGGCATGTTGAATCAAAATCCCCCAATGGTAGGGATGGCCATGTAACGAATATAGTTAGAAACTCTTGGATGATTCAATCAAAGGCCCATTATTATTCAAGATTAAAATTAGACCCATAGGTAAGTTCATAATTGGTGGTATCTTGAGTTATGTTTGAGGAAGGTTGAATATCACCATCTAATGGTTCCTAAAATAGGTTTTCACCACTAGACTGGCCTTTCTTTTTACTATTTCCCTAGTCCAAAAGTGCTTTGAAGTGGTTTTCACTTTGAGACCTCAGTACTTTATTTAATTATTTATTTATAAGGGTGTTCACCCATTCTCCAAAATAGGATACAAGATCTAACTTGATTGAGAACCTTTATTTGTGGTATTGAAATGGAACATTGTCCCTAAGGCCTAGAAAATTGTAGAAAGGCTCATCATTCTAAAACTCATCAACTGACATTGCTTATTATTATTGATCCTAGTATATCAATTGAGGATAATATAAAGAAAGTGAATTATGGTGAATAATTAGTTGAAGGGTAAACATGACATTGATATCAAATATATTGGTATTGGTCAGGTCATTGAAAGGTCTATGATCAGACTCTGCTTCATTATTGGCATCATAATCACTATTTGTTGGTGTTGGAACATGAATGAGGTACATGGGGTTACCCCCAAGTGGTTTAAATTCAAAACCATATGTTATTTTGTATTGAGTGGTAGAAATTGGCTCAAGTAGACCCTATTGATTTAACCCAAGGCCTCCTCATTCATAGGCATGCTTATTTATGATTTTATTTCAAATGGGATACTTGGAATTTATATAACAGTTAGCCAATTTGTCATTATACAACCAAGATTCATCATTTGCAAGTGGGTCATGTTCTTGGCTAGTGGTCAATATGAAAATGATAGGTGTTGGACTATGTAATTTGCCTTTGCCCTTTATTTTCCATTCCATGCAAGGTGTTTTGGCTTTTAGTCTTCTAAATGACTTGGGGTTCTACCGAAGCTTAGAAATATGGAATGTATCATTGGTCAAATATTATCCTAATCCATTAGTCAAGATGGTATAATGATTAGATATTTCAAGAGGTAGCATGTGGGAAAGTAAATCCAGAGTATCAAGGTTAATGCAATTAGCCTCTTGTGAATCAACAAGTATTTATTTCCCCTTATCATTATTAAGAACTATATTCAAGCCAAAATGGTAGTTATAACTTTTTTACTCAACCTCCAAATGCCTATAATGTTTGTATGGCTACAAATCTCTATGAATAGTAACCTTCATACATGAATGGGAGAACTTGATACATCAGTGTAATGTTGAAGGGATTACATGAATTTCATGTATCCAGGGTCTACCCAAAAATAATATTATATGATAAATGAGGTCTAACACATGAAATAATGTATCATGGGTCAAGGACCCAATGATAACTAGCAAGCTAGTTGTGCCTTATGATTCTCACTCTTCATTATCATAGGCCTTGATGATGATCATTTTTGGCTAAAGATCTGTTGTAGTGTACCCAAGAAGCTTGATGAGCTTTAGAGACATAATATTTAGATTTGATCTATTGTCTATGAGGACACACTTCACTTTGTACCACATTATGACAACTTTGATATGTAATGTATTGTTATGTAATGGGCTAAGGGATGACATATCACTTTGGTCAAAGGTTAATTTTTGGCTTGGGGATAAATGTCTAGCCAAAGATTGAAACTTGTTTGGAGATATGTCATTAGGAACTTAGGATTGGCCAAGGAAATATGTTAATATATTCTTTTGGATGGTGGACATACGTAACAAATCTAAAATGGATATTTGTAAGGGTTTCTTCTATAATTATTCTATTATATCAAACATCTTTTCTTGTACATTGGTAAATGGCTTATTCCTTACCAAAATGTTTGGTTGTATGGGTGAAGTGGTAGTTGGCTATGGGCCCAGGATGGTAATCTTCAACTATCTAGTTATGATTGCATAATTAGGGCTATATAAGACCATTATTGCTAATTATTGATGCACTTGTGCATGGTCATGGGCCAATGATGAGTTATTGATATAAGGTACAAAAGTGGGAATAACTATTTGTTGATATGCTTATATGTGGTCCTAGGTCAAGGAAAGATCATCGACATGGGTTGGCTGATTGGAATTAATTAACAATGATCTTTTTTGATTGGAATTTAATCTCGAATTGATGGATGGTAGAAACACAACCTCTTGCAATATGGCCTACAACCTTGTTGTAGTCATGTGTAACTATGTGGTAGGTTTGTTGATTTTTGGTATCATTCTAGCCTTAGTTTTGTCCATTCATTTGATGTTGGTTCTATTTCTCTTTATTTTTTTGATTCTATCTCAGTTGTTGATATTGTTATTGTTGTTATTTTACTAGCCATTTTTATTGCTATTGTTGTTTGTTATGTTATGGAAAGTAATTTTGATAAATTCCCAAGTTCTGATTGGTTGTGGAAGATCCATTATCTAATGTGATCTCTTCATTTTCCAACATATTCTTGATCAAATGTTTAATTTGCATAAAATGATGTGAATTATATCCATTAACCTAATGATACTCACATAATTTATTTTGGCAATAATAATCTAGATAAGGGATGCCCTCAGAATAGTGTTTTGGAATAAGCTAGCTAATCATATTAGTGGTGACAAGCTTGTAAAACATGTATTTAATGGGTTCTCCAAGGTCACTAAATACATGATGAGTATGCATAGTTCTCCTTGGAGGAGGGGTTTGCAAAGGCAAAGGTTGTTGCATTTGTTGCATTGGTATAGATTGTTGTATTTTTTGAAGAGGTTATTGGTTAGGAATATTTTACATATGTAACATAGGCTGAGTAGACAGTGTTTGCACCCTTTGGACATGTTGTGACTCATTTACTCCATTTCCAACAACATTTTTGTTATAATTTAATGGCTTGAGCTTTTCATAATTATTAGCCTGTGCTGGTTGTGACACTTGTGCTTAGACTTGATTATGATTTTGGCCATTGTTCTTATTTTAATTATAAGTCTGATTTGATGAGGTAAAATTAATGATCCATTTGTTAATAAGGGTTGTTTTGATCAACAAATCTTTGTCAATGATTTATTTAAAAGTGTACACACATTGTAGTTCCAAACGGTAAGATATCTCACTATGCAAAGTTTTAGTGAACACAATGGCTAGTTGTTTATCTAGTAGACTATGGGTGAATCAGCTTGTAAGGGTTCTCCATTTCTATATATAATTGGTAAAGCTTTTATCAACATTTTATTTATCTTACATCAATTCTACCAATGAAATATCATGTTTGAGATTGTAGGAGAAGTGTTGCATAAACTTATCTGAAAGGTCATCAAAATCAAAAACTAAATTCTTGGGTAATTTTAGAAACCTCTCCAATTCTTGTCCTGCTAGACTCCTTAGAAACAATAGTAGAAGGTATATATTGATATAATCCACTAGTTGACACGCAATAAATAATTCCATCAAATGGGCCTTGGCATCTCCTTTCCCTTTATATTTTTTAAATTTTGGTGGTTTTTACTACGTAAGAAATGGTATTTACACATACTCCATGTTGAAAGGGTAGAAACACATGCCATTCAACTTAAACTTATTGATTTCCTTTCTAGCTTGGATGGTAGAAATTGCATCTTTCATTTGTTATAGTTCTTGTGCTAGGAAATCAAAGGGAACATTAGTCTAAAGTGGAGGTTGGGTAGTCAAAAGTGGGTTACTTTGACTAGGGTATAATAGAGGCAATTATTAGGGAATGTTGGTTTGACTCAAGAATTGACCAAGAATATGCATACATGGATTAGGGCTTGATTTTTAGAATTGTATGCATTATAGTGAGATATTCTTGTTAGGATTAGGTATGTGGGCCTAGATTTGGGGAAATTATGCCTGAGATGGAAGGATATGGCTAGGGGTGATGTACTATGTCTATTGAGGCTGATTAGGGACTTATTTCCAACTAGTCAAACCTTGTTGATTAAGGGGAAATAATGAACAAAGGCCCTATAATTGAGCTTGTGGCATGTTTGGAACAAAAGGAAATTATTTCCTAATCAGTACTTGTAGAGAATTAGAGCCTCTTGGTTACATAAATCCTTGTTGAGAAGTAGACACATGTTAAAGGTTTGGCATTTGTCATTGAACAATACTCATACACTATTGATTGGACATCATTTGTAATTTTATTAGTATGTTAGTTTATGACTGAAGAGGTATATTCATCACTACCTAGTGAGGTGGAACATTGGTAGGCCCCTATTACTGTGTGGGTACATTGAATTATGACTATTATTATGGAATGTTAGTCATCACATGTAATGGTGGAGTAACATTCATCACATTCTGTTGAGGCATAGTATTGATCATTGCTTGACTACTTAATCCTTGAAGTTGGGTGCTTGAAAAAGTAGCTAGCTAATGATTAGAGGTAATTATTTGATATTGGGAGGTATAAGTTCCTATCCCCTATGTTTGTAAACCACTCTTGGTGCTAGCTAAAGGTACTTTTTGTTGTATACTAGTTGTTTATGCATTTAAACCACTTTGGTCTAGATTGGATGGTACTTGCATGTTGTCCACTATGTTTGGCTCATTATTCTACATAAAAGTAGAAGACACTTATTCAATAGTTGGGGTATTGAACATGTTTCAAATTGAATTGATTTATATGACTAGGTTTATACCCTAGTTTTATTGGCCTTCAATTTGATTAAGACTTCTGTTGAAGGAGCTAGCTCAATAAGAGGAGCATTTGATATGTTCATGTTGAAATTACATGCTAAGTTTAGAAATGTCTGGTATATTATTTACATTTGTATGAAATGATCTTCCATTAGTCATTTTCCTATGACAAACATACAAAGATCCTTATATGGTATCAAAATTATAGATTGAGGATTTCTAGAAGAGGCATATTCCATATTTTGACTATAAGGCATATTGTAAGGCCATCTTACTAGACATAGAAAATTTTCATGGGGAAAGTATGTCAAAAACTTAACCCCTACATACATGGATATTATTAATACTCCATCTTTGTTCAAAATCAAGTGATTATTAAAAAAATAAGGGTCATAGGCCAATGGCATTTTAACATAGTATGGTTGTTGTAGGACTTGTTATACAACTGAAGTTATATTAACTAAATATTATGTTGTTTGTTTTTTGTCTTGCTCTAAGTAGGGATTCATGTTGACCAAATAATTTACCAAAGTATCTTGTATTTTTTATACCTTTTGAGTATTTTAAGGTGGATAAGGATATATCTCAAAAATGACATTGTCTCTATAGGGGTCTTGAACAAAGTCCTCTTGTACAACTACATTACTATACCTTAGATTGTACATGAATCCACTACATGTATAATGATACATGGTCAAATTTAAGGTGAATGTCTCACAATAAAATGAGATTAGAGTTATATAAACTCTAAAAAATAATATCTAAAAAGATAAAAAGTTCAAACTCGATCTAACTTGGTCAAAGGGATGGATCTATATTTCCAAAATCAGTTGTGATAAAACTTAGTATAAAAAAATATAACATCAAATGTATAACACTAAATGTCTCACAAAAAAAGGTCAAGTGGATGAACTAAAATTGAAATTATAAACTCTAGGTTCAAAGTGTTCTAAATAGGTCTAATCTAGGAAAAGAAAAGTTGCTAAGTCTTTTGGCCAAATGCGGCATCAAAAGATAAGCTCAAACAAAGGCATGTGATAGGAATTTAAGAAAAATATGGCATCAAAATATAGACTTTAAATAAAAGGATGATTTAATATAACAAATATAAAACACTTTGGCATAAACTAGGCACTTGATTTTAGACATAAACTTGGTTAATTTGGTATGAGGCATGAAAAAAAAGGCACTTAGAAATAGATTATTTTCTCCCAAATAAAGGCACAAATAATAGTTTTCAAATTTGGGTAAAGAATCAACCTAAGTTACATGACATAAAAGATAAATATTTGTGTTTAAGCCTAAATTTCACAAGGAATAAATATAAATCAATCAATATTTGGATTTGAACTTGTCAAGGTTAATTAAAAAATCAACTTAGGAAAAACTAG